>SNQJ01S0065240.1:23754-40513 GCA_010110895.2 Picea sitchensis | reverse complement strand
TTTTCCCCACGCGGACAAAACCCACTTACCCACATATATGCTTCTTTTTTGAAACATTTTGTGTATGATGCACATATGATTACAGTTTGATTTGGATATATATATTGTGTAAACATTCAACACAAAGGCTCTTGTTTCTATATTATTCTCATCACTCTTTGCACACATTCACGCAGCTAGTCGGACATCATAGGGGAACCATAGAACCCCCGTCGTTCACAACGATTGCTAAACCTCCCTCCTATCTTAGGGGGAGGGTCTGGTCTTGCCCACTCATCGACACCTCCTTCACACACTCCTGTGAGTGCTACTATTTTAGGATCAACTTTTCTTGGTTCTACATTACTTGGGTCCACTTCCCAAGGTCATCTGTTCACTTGCTCTCCTTTACACGGAAGTGGGGGAACCACTTCCTCTCAAGGAGGAAGCACCAACCCACCTAGCCCCCCTCAAGGGTCAGGTTCACAACACACTCACACCATGGCCGGAGCTAATCCTCCCCCCCCACTGCAGATGCCATATTTGGCCTCTCTCAACATACCGGATCTTAGCAAACTCACCAATGATCCTATATTGCATGATCCCACATGGCCTGCAATGCCCACTAAACTACCTTCAGACATACCAAAGTTTGAAGGAAAGGCAGACGATGACCCTGCCAACCATGTCATGACCTTTCACCTATGGTGCTCCTCTAATAGCATTATGAATGATTCTATCAGACTACGATTATTTCAACACACACTCACTGGCCCATCGGCCAAATGGTATGTAGAAGAAAAATCAGGGTCCCACGCAACTTTTAAGTCATTAGCCAAAGCATTCTTGACCTTCTTCCAATTACCCATCTGCCATGACAATGGTCTAGAACTACTTTATAATTTAAAACAAACCTCAGCCACACATATCGTTGACCACATTCATGAGTGGCGTAGGTGATGTAGTTTGTGCAAAGCAGAAACCACCAAGCAACAGTGTCTCGACTGGTTTCTTAGATCACTTGTCTCTCTCATCGGTAAATATGTAGCTTCCACCTTCCCTCAATCTGAAGAGGAAGCCATCAGTAAGGCCCAATAGTATGACCTCGTCTATGCATAGTCAGGGTACTTATACACTGTACTTCTTGATCTTCCAAAACCTGTGCCATTTGGCCAAGACAAACCTGGGATGTCTCACTCTGCAGATGGACTGATTGGTACCACCACTCACCACGGTCCACAACCCCAACCACCACCTATGTATGGAACACCTCAATACCCGTCGGCATACGGGGGCACTTCTTATTACCCCCCACCTGCTTATCAACAACCATACCCTGTTGCTATACCTCCACCCATCAGTGGACCACCACCGCACCCCCCATACATCCACCTATTCAAACAAACTCTGGTACCCCCTCTACCTCAACTTATAGTACTAGCGAAATCACTATGCCTTCCTATGTACCTTATGGATCGTTACCACCACAAAATCCATACTTCCCATTTCCTGGTCCTCCACAACCCATGGCTCCCCCACATCCTCATGCGGGGGTGAATTTTGATCAACCCTCTGTCATTCAACAATACCAAAATTTTGAACAGTTGAATACGGCCAATCCAACCCATCCGTCGAACAATGCCAGGAAGAAAGGATGGAACAGGAATAACAACAACCCAGGTCAAGGTGGGAATCAACCCCAACAACACCAATCCACTGGGGGCAACCAGAACCAGGGGCATCAAAACCCCCAGGGGGGAAATAATAATAAACGCCAAGGGAGAAATAACAATAATGTTAAAACCAACTTCCCTGGTGCCCTTTGTGGTGAGTTCAGCCATTACACTCATCATTTCCCCCAAATCGCTGATTTCAAATGGTTGAAAGACTCTGGTAGTCTTCCCCATCCTTCATCCCTGCCTGCCCCTCAACAGGCACCACAACAATACGTCCAACAACCCCCTCCTGCTATGCTGCAAAATCATATTCCACATCAAGGTGTGATAAACACCCAACATGACACACAACATCCCCCACCTCAGGTGGGACAATACCTCAACCCCAACAATCTAGCAGATCACAAAATTCTCCTCACTAGTGAGGAATAAATCCTTCTGCAAACACGTAATCGTCAGTATCATGCACCCATTGAGTCTCCTCCTATCCCTCTAGAGACAAACCCTACACCGACGAGACCCCCGTTGGTGATACCACGCCCTATCGCCGAGCCACCACTTCGCATCCCTCTCATCCCATTGCACAGGAATGTCCACAACCCACAGGCTAGGGCAGCTCATAACTATAGTTTGGTAGACGACTTAGCACAATCCCCGGCTACCATGTTAGTTTTGGAGGTCCTCCAAACTTGTCCTACTCAGCGAAAATCATTACTTTCCGCCTTGGGGGCATTCGACCCCACAGATACCTGACTCATTACCTTTGATCTTGACAGCGGAGAACCTCGTCTTCCCACCTTGATCGCTTTTCAAATACCAGTAAAAATATGAAACATCACAGTTCATCGTTGTATCATCAATGAAGGTGCATCTACATGCATTATGTCCAAAACGGTATGGCAGAAGCTTGGTTCCCCCGAACTCATACCCTCTGCCATAACTTTACGAGCTTATGACGGACGACCATCGTCTCCTGAAGGGCTCTTCCAAAATGTCCCCGTCGAACTAGGGGGCAAGACTATTCTCATCGACATCGAAGTTATCGATGGCCCACTCGNGTACGCTATGAAGGCAGTGGCATCTTCTGTCTTTCGAACAATGATGTTCCCTCACAATGGGAAGATCGTTACTATTGACCAAGTCTCACATTACGAGCCTAATCCATCTGCCAACATCGATAATATTCTTCCTCTCATCCACACAAGCCACGACACATACCCACTTGTCGAGATGGGTACTGGGATTTTTAAAGATCCATCCTTGTTAGGAACGTACCATGGAGCACCACCACTCCTTCATCCTTCCAATCAAGTATGCATCATATCATCTAATGGAACTCACACAGAGGATACCCTTCCTCCTACAGAGGCTTCTATCATATCTGACGTCCCACTCGTCGTAGAACCCCCCCCTCAAGAACCTCATGGACACTCATTGACCCCACTAGTCCATGGTTCCACCTCTCCCCAAGGACATATCCCAGTTTGGGAGACAGTTCCCTAAGACATCACCCAAATTCCCTTCTTTTACCCTCCACCAGGTATCGAAGCTTTTCAGGTAGCCCCAACGCTCACCCTACCTAATATGGTGTTAGAAATCCCAGTTTGGTATTTACACCCACCAGAGATGGTCCCCTGACCATCCCTTCCCCCCAAAAAAGAAGGAATCCCCATGAAGATTCCCATACTTACTCCCACCACACCCCCACTCACTAACCCCCCTGCCACAACTGGGGGTAGGAGAAAGAAGAAGGAGCCCACAACTCCACTTCCTCCATGCATCCCACCACCTTGCGCACTATGTGAGAAAGAGGGACACCAAACCAACAACTTCCCGTCTCTACCAGAGTTACGAAATTTGATTCCACTCAATCAAACTCCCCCAACACTCACCACTACAGCTAGTCCTGCCACTACCACCCCCCCTTCCAGTAGTAAAGGGTTGCGGACCAAGTTCACTTGTGCTATATGTTCAGAATATGGCCATTATACCCACCATTTCCCAACACTACCACGCTTTTGACAGACATTAGTCGCCGTACGCCAGAACTTCCAGTGCAACCCCAGTCCTGCTACGTCCTCCTCAACAAATATCACTGACATCCATTATGTCACCACTTTAGTCAATGAATGTATGAGACGCCCTTTCTCTCTCTGCGACTCGTTAGCTCATTTTACATACCAGTGTCCTATGATCCTTGAATAAAGACAACGTCAATTGACCCTACTTCACCGACCTGTAGAGTCGATAATTGACATTACTTCGTCACTAGAGGATCTCCATGTCATTTCTCCCGAACCCGAGGCCCTTCCAACGCCTCCCTGGTTCTTAAATGACTTACCTGAGGATTCACCCCCCAATCCCCCCAACTCTCCCGCTCATTCCCCTACGGATATTTTACACCCAACTACCACGGATACCCCTCAGTACTTTAATATATGGTTTATGTCGAGTGAACCCTCACCATCTCCTAACATTGTTCCCCCTACTTCTTCCTCACCAGGGGGCAACCACACGACCACTGTCACCAACATCACTCCTCATGACCCCTTGTATTCCCGTCACTTCCAATGCGACGAGGAAATACTCGAAGAGCTAAACCACCATGACCTCCCTTGGGATGCGCTACACCATCGTGCACTCTTATCTCCATAAGAAGCCTCCATGCCTCCTAACAAAACCCCATTTACGTGGTCGAAACCAAGGATTTTATCCCATCAGGGCCTATCAACTAGTTCAACAATCCCATTCCTGCCCCTGATGATTTCGAAGAAGGAAACATGGCCAACATTTCCCCGACCATTAAAATCGACATTTCCATAAAAAATGGCATCGCCGAAGAAATCACCATTGGAGATGCTTGCACTCCTCAGGAAATCACCACATATAAAGCCCTCTTCCAAGAATATCGAGATATTTTTGCCTGGTCCTACACGGAAATGCCTGGCCTCGATCCCTCTATCATCAAATATCGCATCGACACCTGGACCGACATTACACCAGTTCGTCAAAAATAATGGCCGCTACACCCATCCAAAGCCGTGGCCATCAAAGCCGAGATTGACAAGTTACGCACTGTCGGGTTCATTTACCCCATTGCCTATACCTCATGGGTTTCCAACACTGCACCCGTTAACAAAAAATATTGCACTATTCGTGTTTGCACAGACTTTCGTGATCTCAATCACGCATGTCCCAAAGATAATTTCCCAACGCCTTTCATCGACCAAATTATCGACGACTGTGCCAACCACGAGGCTCTATCCTTTATGGACGGTTTCTTTGGTTATAATCAAATTCAAATCCACCCCACTGATCCGTATAAAACCACATTCACTACCCCTTGGGGTAATTTTGCATATCATGTCATGCCTTTCATCTTAAAGAATGCCGACGCAACTTTCCAGCGGGCTATGACATACATCTTTCACGATCTGGCACATATCATCCTCGCCTACTTGGACGACCTCACAACTCGATCCAAGAAACGCACCCAGCATCTCGATGATTTACAAATCATCTTTCAACGGTGTCGTCAGTACAACATCCACTTGAATCCTCTCAAGTGGATGTTCTGTGTCACTGCAGGGTGCCTCCTCAACTTTATTGTTTCCCAAAGAGGTATTACCGTAGACCCCCTCAAATTCCAAGCGATCACCGAAATTCCACTTCCCCAAAATTTACGTCAACTTCAGAGCCTACAGGGAAAAGCTAACTTTCTTAGACGCTTTGTCCCAGATTACGCCATACGTGCACATGGTTTCCTTCGCTTACTACGTCACGACATCCCATTTCACTGGGACGACCATGCCCAACAGTCATTTGACGATCTTAAAACAACACTTTCAAATGCACCTTTAATTAGTGCACCTGACTACAATCGCGACTATATCCTCTACGTATCAACATCATCTGTATCAGTAGCCGGTGTTCTCATCTAGCTAGGTGATGAAAATCGTGAACATGTCATTTATTACGTTAGTAAAAACCTCTCAGGGCCACCCTTGAAGTATAAAAACAAAGAGAAACTTGCTCTTGCAGTCATCCTCCCAGTCCAAAAACTGCGCCACTACATTCTTCTTCGCACAAAAAAGGTCATCGCAGATTCCAACCCTATGTAGTACTTTCTCAGTCGTCGACAAGTTAACGAAAAATTTGCTCGATGGATCATTATCCTTCAGGAGTACGACCTCGAGTTCTCAACACCTAAGAGTAAGAAGGCCCTTATTCTCGCCGAACTTGTCACGACCCTCCCCTCTGACACCACCATTGCCCCCGTCAACACCGAATTTCTCGACAAACATCTCTTTTACATCACTTTGGATGATCCTTGGTACGGAGACCTCCTCATTTATCTCCAAACTCAAAAGTTTAGTAACCACCTTTCATGAGATGATCGTCATCGTATTCTCCATCAGGCCCCCCGCTACCTCCTCATCGAAGACATCCTATACCGGCGAGGAGTCGACACCATTCTTCATCGATGCCTAACTATTGACGAGGCCGATAGAGTCTTAAACGACTGCCACAGTGGCACATGTGGGGGCCATCTTTCGGGCATATCCACTGCTCAAAAGATTATCCGAGCCGGTTAGTTTTGGCCTACCTTGTTTCATGATTGCATTCATGCTGTAAAACAATGTGAGCAATGTCAACTCTATGCCAATAAAGCCCGAGCTCCCCCTACTCTTCTTCACCCTGTCATGACTGCCAGCCCTTTTTGTAAATGGGGCATCGACTTCATGACTTGTAATCCCCCCTCCAACAATGGTCACAAATACATTGTTGTCGTCGTTGATTACTTCACCAAATGGGCAGAAGCTATGCCCACCTTCAACAATACCGTTGTCACTGCAACACGTTTTTTCTTTAACCATGTCATATCCTGCTTTGGAGTACCCCTCCAACTCGTTTCTAATCATGGGAAACACTTCGAGAATGAGATCTTCGTCGAACTCTCATCTCGATTAGGATTCTCTCACAAGTTTGCCTCACCATATTACCCTCAGTCTAATGGATAGGCCGAATCAGTTAACAAAGTCCTCAAGACCATGTTACAGTGCACGGTTAATAAACATAAAACCAATTGGCATCATATGTTATTTTCCGTGCTATGGGATTACCGTACCGCTGTGAAAATAGCTACTATTTTCACACCATTTCATCTAGTCCATGGGGTTGAGGCCACTCTTCCCATCGAGTGAGAAATTCCCACCTTACGCACCGCAATTGAGCTATTACCCGACATTGCTCCAATGGAGCAGCGCTTGCTGAACTTGGAGTCTCTGGATGAAGATCGTCGATCTTCCTTACATAACAACGAGGCAGCTAAAAAATGATCCAAGGCTACCTTTGATCGCCATGTCAACCTTCGCTCATTTCGCGAAGACAACCTCGTCCTGGCTTATGATATCGCTCATGATACCTTTGGCCATGGAAAATTCGAGTCACTCTGGCATGGCCCATACATTATCCAACATTGCCTCACCAAAGGCGCATACATCCTGGCCTCCCCTGAAGGCCTCTCTCTCAAATAACTCGTCAACGGGTTGTATCTCAAGAAATTTTACGCTTAAACATAGTCATTCTACTTTAGGTTATTTATTTTATAGCGTTTTTAATCTTTTTCCCTCCCTCACGTCTCAACTATCCTTTGTGCTATTGACAGATGCTTACTACACCATCCTACCACATCGATTACGTCGACGACACCAACCGTTGGACACAAAATATCGCTTCGACTGCTTGGGCTCTCTACACCCCCTCACATGAAATGCTCCATTCGAGCGACATATGTTTAGGTTCAGCAACCAACAACCAAGCCGAATACACCACCGTCATTGGCCTCCTAGCCGATGCCCAACATCATCGTATTCGTCACCTTAGCATCTTCCTCAACTCTCAACTAGTCGTACTCCATCTCAACAATGTGTACTGCATCTGTGATCTTTACCTCTTTCACAAATACTTGCAGGTTAGACTTTTATCTCGACATTTTGATTCCATTACATTTACACATATTCCAAGACAATTGAATCAAATTACGGATAACCTAGCTAATATTGTGTTAGACTGGCATATATCACATCAAGCTACCTCTACACATACATAAACATATCACACAAACTGTCATCACATATATAGATTAGACATCATCAAAAATTTCACAAAACACATGTAAACACAACATCGATCTCACAAATGTATACTCATGTATATATCAAAAGGTCCACAGTGTCATCCAACTATTTACATGCAAAAATACAACTATCCACAGGACAATGAAGCACCTCAGTGAAAAATGGGCTCACCATCCTATATACAAAAAATACATATACATCAATATATCGAGCACCACTCACGGTGCCTCTAGAGCACCATCGCTTGCTCCTCCCTCAGGCGGTGGCGACCCACCACCACCTGCCCTAGGAGGTGGTGGTCCATCCCCTACCAGCCCCTCCTGCCCCGACGGTAGTTGTCCAATCGTCATTACAGTAGCCACTACTTCTCATCAAACTATGGCCCTCCATGGCAGCGACACCCCCCCACACTTCTCCAGGAAAGCCTCATCCTGGATCTGAGACCATATGCCCTCAGGCACATCCTGTAACACCGCATCTAGACGACGACGTACGTCCTCAAAATCCACTCCGGTAGCCACCGGAGGAGCGTGTGATGGACCAGCACCAGGGTCATCAAATCGGTGTCTCCTCGCTGCCCTCTCTGTCTCAGTAGGTTGCACCACGACGTCCACACGTCGATGTCTCTCTCCCCATGACAATCTCTCCATCTCCTGACGAGTCGATGCTCTCTGTAACTCCACCTCGTGCCCGCGAGGTGCCACATCTGCACATGCAAACAAACAAAAGATAGTATCAACATCTATATCATATACATAAGGCATGCTATCTCAAAAAACACAAAAAAATACAAATCAACATCATCAATCAACATACCTCGGTGGTCAAACACCTCCCCTGGAGGTAGCACCATGTCCGGATCATTCCGGAAGTCAACCCCGGCATAGGGGTACCGTAGTATCACCTGCGACATCTACCACCATACCTGTGCCACCTCTGCAGTGAAGAAGTGTCCACCCTCGCCACCACCATGGCGAAGCAACACGGTCGACCACCACCTCAGCCGCGACTCTCGTTCCCCAAGCGCACCCAATAGAATCCTAGGGTGCAACATCGACACCCTCTGTAGAAAGCAGGCCACCAGGATGGACCCAAAGGAAAACTCCCCCATATCCGTGGACCGACAGTGGTCCAAATACCCCACCATATTTGAGTGCAGCGTAAGCCCCCAGGCGAAATGCTCGTCGGCCAACACTCTCCCCATCACCATCAGTTGGCCACCACTGATTCGCTGCGTCGCCAGTGACCCATACACTCTCACAATCATCGCTGCTATGCAGTGATGTGCTAGGGAATCCATCGCCCCGATGCTCACAACTATTTTGGACATATAGTTCATCCTCGAACAATATCTCTGGCCACCGTCGCGAGCGGTGTATCCCTAGGAAGCACCGGCTCCACCGGTAGGGGCGTTCCCCGAAATGGGAGCCCATTCAGAAATTACACGTCCTCCACTGCAGTGAAAGGAATCTTCTCTCCCCGCACTATGAAGTAGTGCAGGTCCGGACTCCACATCTAGATAAGAAACTGCAGGAGATACTCCTGTGCCCATATCAAGGGGCACTCAAAGAAATTCAACAGCCCACAGGCTGACAAAGTCACACGTACGCCTGGCTCCTCAATAGCCACGACGTCTTGTAGCTAGGACCAATCCCGCTCTCGCCAACCAATCGACATCATGCACAAAGCTCACCTGCACAAACACAAAAGCATCCTTAGTCAGCCACATGGACAATCAAAAACATCAAAAAGACACATTTTAGACACATCAAACTTGCCTCCACAGTGTGGTTTTTTCACCCACAGGTGCGCACACATGCGCGCCTGTACACCTCACAGGCACGCACATATACGCACCTGTTCACTACACAGGCGTGCACATATGCGCACATGTTCACTACATAGACGCAGCATGAGTGCGCACCTGTTCACTACACATGCATTCTCTCAAGTGCTCTTGTTCACTCTACAGGCGCGCACATGTGCACGCCTGTTCAACCGACAGGCGCGCCCATCGTGCTCACCCTTAATTCCCTTAACTGCGCTCCCTTACGCGTCTATCCGGTGGACAGGCGCGCATGTGTGCACACCTATTACCATATCTCCTACGCATGTGAGGCCCATACCCCTTAAACAGCTCTGTACGACCCTCCATATATCCCCTGCCCAAAAAATGAAATCCTAATTCTATGCAGGATGATCAGACCACTAACTTGATGCTCACGAGTCCTCAATCGAATGCCTCGTCCTCCCCGAATCTCACAATCTCCTCTGAATGCTTCTTGTCCAATCGCTATAGCAACAAGTACAAATGAGGTGGCAATGTGGGCCCTACAACTATATATAGGCCTTTTTTCCAAACTTCCACTCACCATTTCGGGAGCCCACGGTGTCCATTTCTCGATCCATCTTCAGCCACGGGATCAACATCCCGTCATATACATCACAATAGTCCCTGGGCCTCGTTTCATCCTGAGCCCCCGGGGCACCTTTTTTTCATACCCTAATCAGGTATGCATGCGCATATTCACACTCATCAAATACATGCTCATATCTTCGATTCTCTTCATATATTGTTCACGTCGGGTATTTGGTTTTCATGTGCGCAGGTACATGCTCATCCTACATTGGCACAACCCCTTCAGGTATATACTGAGCACTGGCATGTAGTCCTTCCCTTTTTATCGCACTTACATTTCCAGTTGCACCCTCTTACATTTTCCTCTAGGATCCCCATTCCCAGCTCTGCAGTACCCACACCTCCATTTGCATCTTCGGTACTGTCACCCGGTAGAATTCTTACCCACATGAGTTGTCCCATTCATAGAACCTTTTGGCACTTCTGACACTCATGCTGTTTTTCAAAACCCTTTAGGGATGGGAGTCCCGATAGTCTTACATCATGTCGCGAATCAACCACATACTCCTTCTCCTCATTTTTCTAGCTTTCCCAGCGGACTCCCAGATTATCTCTCCATAGTTCTGTGGTTGGGCTGCACCTCTGCAGTAGCATGAACCTTCCATTTCATCCAAATTCCATCTACCCATCTACAAATCTCCAGTCATTTCACCTACCTCATACAGAATCCCACCCATGGGGCCCCCACCCTTCATCAGTTCTACGAGCAAATTATGCCCTACCCGGGCCCACCATATCACACTGGTGCACCTGTTTCTATATTTGTACACTTCCCCCCAAATATTCGTTATTTATTGTACAAATGCCTTTATTTTTAGTCGTTACATTACATTTTTGTCGTCACCTTTGGGCGACCTACTTCCCTTTTTGGCCAACCGCAACCCATGTCACCCTTGGTTGGAGCACTACTTATCATCCACCCTTGCCGACATCATCCATATATTCAGAGTATCCCATAGGCCACTTACCTCTGCNTTTGGCACTTCTGACACTCATGCTGTTTTTCAAAACCCTTTAGGGATGGGAGTCCCGATAGTCTTACATCATGTCGCGAATCAACCACATACTCCTTCTCCTCATTTTTCTAGCTTTCCCAGCGGACTCCCAGATTATCTCTCCATAGTTCTGTGGTTGGGCTGCACCTCTGCAGTAGCATGAACCTTCCATTTCATCCAAATTCCATCTACCCATCTACAAATCTCCAGTCATTTCACCTACCTCATACAGAATCCCACCCATGGGGCCCCCACCCTTCATCAGTTCTACGAGCAAATTATGCCCTACCCGGGCCCACCATATCACACTGGTGCACCTGTTTCTATATTTGTACACTTCCCCCCAAATATTCGTTATTTATTGTACAAATGCCTTTATTTTTAGTCGTTACATTACATTTTTGTCGTCACCTTTGGGCGACCTACTTCCCTTTTTGGCCAACCGCAACCCATGTCACCCTTGGTTGGAGCACTACTTATCATCCACCCTTGCCGACATCATCCATATATTCAGAGTATCCCATAGGCCACTTACCTCTGCCCTTTGAATTTGTTCACCTTGTCCCGCCTCTGGCACAAATTATCCCCAATCTTGTCGTCCCCCTGACACTCGACCTTGTTGAACGGTTGCGACCACTTTTTATCTCACACATACTCCAACCAAGGGCAGTCTTGAGTCTTCCCACATCTTGACTTCATCCATGTACCTCTTCCACTTCCTCACCTCACCTAGTAGATTTTACGAAGCCATTTGCTTCTGGGAGTCGCATCCCCCTTTTTTGTCGACATTAGCACAGTTTTCCAGAAGGGCGATAGTATCTTGATTCTCATTATCCACTCAATGAGAGATCTCGGGTGACACAGGGTGAACCACCATTGCTCCCTTCTGTCATTGACCCCCATAACATTTGACGCCAACACTTTCTCATGTTACGGTGGGTCTTACTTTGAGATTATTGCAGTTAGTTCTTTCATTTACCAAAGACCTCTGAACTTGGTTGGGCTATCACTGCCCACATAATCGGTGATACTTATTACTGCGATCACTGCCTACTATTTAGAGTATGTTCATCTGCAGAATTGTCTTCTGCCTTTATCATGAATGCCCCCGAGGGCGCTGCAGTTGTCTACACCAACACTTCAGTCATATTTTTTGGAGTTACATGACACGAGCATGGGGCATGCCCGCATCGTTTGTACACAGTTTTCTATTTTCCACACCTCATGGAAGGTCGGGTCCTACTGGTTCCTTTTTTTCCCTCCAACGGATCGCTCTCAACGATTCCACTATTGCTCTCTCTTACAACAACATTCTCAGTAGAAGAAACATTGATGGATTTCGCCTATACGTATACTCCTAACCTCATCCATCAGGGGGCATCTGTTATCACTGAAATTTCGTCCGCACATGGTTACAAGAACTCAGCATCATCAAATAGTGACGAATTCATCCATGGACCTGACTTAACACCAAATCATTCATAAAAGGGTCAAAAACTATACAAAGTAGTGAAAAATTGAAGGGCACAGGAACGCAGAAATCGCGCACATGCACACGATTCGCGACTGTTATCGCAAAAATCCGCGCACCTGCTAAACGACGCATTTATGAGAGTGGTCGGCCTCCCACCCACTTATGGTTCAGCTCCCAAGCTGATTTGACCCTCAAATCTGGACTGGATTTGACTGGATGGCTGGTCAAAGACCTAGAAATGCCCTAATTAGCCTCTTTTCACACTACAAAGCAGTTAAACAATAGCTCAAAGGAATGCTATAAAAAGGCCATGGATGCACCTCATTTTTCGAGGAATTCAAAGTAATTTTATGCTACCTCTATTCTCTTGAGGACTCCATCCTTGTCAAAATCATATTTGCACCATTGCATTGGGCAATCCATCTCACCCATTGAGTGGATTTGTAAAGAGTTCTTTCATCATTTTCCATTTTTCTTTATTGTAAGAAGAGCTATCTAGTGGGGGTCCAAGAGTCCTCCCTTGGAGGAATAAGGGACTCATAGTCCCCTTTATTCTTGGTGTATTGTTTCACTAATAGATCAGCCTCAACATTGGTGACATGGGTCTTATGGTTCTTTTTGTTTCTATGTCCCTATGCTCATGAATCTAGTTGTTATTTCATTTCTTAGTTTAATTCTTAATTGTAGTTTTTTATTTTCTTTCCCTAACTCTTTTCCTTACAGTTGTCTTGTTCAGTAGACCCAACTAAGCTTGCAAGCACCTCTATTTTTCTCACTAAGATGACGGAAGAGGCACAACAATCATGGCATAAAAAACTTGGGAAATTTTGGGAAAGCCTGCTATGGTTCCTTCATTAGGAGGAATAGGATTATTTAGAGGAAGTTTGATAACCCTCTGTGGAAGAATTACCCAAACATCTATGAGTGCTCATGGAACTTCGACAGAATAAGAATTTGAGATCATTAAATTTGTTGAGAACAACGCCCCATTTTCTATCTTTTTAGGAAAAACTTGGATTGAGAAATATCAGATACAAAGGAAACAAGAAGAGGAGGATATAGAACAAAAAAAGAAAGAACTAAGATATTTCATGGCTAGGAGAATAGTGCACTTACTGGAAGAACAAGAGAATTAGTCGAAGCTACTAAGGACCAAATATATGGACGTCGAAGTTGAAAGGACACAAGAATATTGGAGACCCCTGTCTATACAAGAGAGTAGAGCACCTACCCCAGAAAGATAAGAAGTATTACCCTTGAAACCTATGAAAGACCCTCCATAGTGTGAAGTTATCATGCCAAGAGAAGGTAAGAACAATAATGAAAAGTGGAAATTAATGATTCAGATCACAGGAAAGAAGGCCATAAAGCTCAGTAAGAAGAGAGTAAAGTTAGAAAAATTGCAAGAAGTTCCAGGGAAGACTTCACAAAAGGAAGGTTTCCAGAACTTCAACTTCGCTGGAATATTAGTACAACACAGATTGGAACTTCGCCATGGTGGAGAAATATGACCATTGGAGACATTATGAATGTTATAACGACGCTCCAGAATGGCTAGAAACACAATTATTGACCATTTTCAAAGTTCTGCGCAGAGAAGCATTTTATATATATTATTTCACATAGAGACGAACGTAAAGAAGAGATTCAGTCCTATTACAAGCTCACCGAGGAGGACATGGAGGAAATCACCAAAGAGTGGCCTGAATAAATCCTAGTGCCTGTTAACCTCGCATAACTGTTTGACCCCAACCTCATTGGAAGTTTGGTGGTTACTCACAAAGAGTACGATGGACCCAACAGTATAAGGAATAAAAAGAAGGAATATGTACAGGAAATACGCAGCATATCAGAATAAACTGCATCAGATTCACGTAGCAGAGGAGGAGATGATGATGTGGAAAAAAAAGAGAAAGAAGGGGAAGAAGACAATAAGAAGTAGGGTGAAGTAACACCACCAAAGAACCCCCTTGATGACATAGAGACATCTAGAAAAATAAAGGATTCCCCAACAAAAACTACATCGCGAAAGAAGTCCAAATCTAGTAAGCTGAAGCAACAAACTATGCTCACGGTCGAGGACTTCGAATTCATTATCACAGCTGTATCAGACGCCTTAGAAGATATTTTGTATATAAATGAAGAAAAACAAGAAACCATGTATGAAATAATTGAATAAGAACTGAGAGGAGTACAATAAGCCCTTCACTCCAGTCGTGAAGTGTCCACTGCGCCCCCACCATCAGAAGAAATAAAGTTGGGTGATGAGCCTACCCAACTTTGCAGAATAACCGATGAAACCGAATCTCACCTTCGTCGTGTGCAGGAAGAAAATGAACATGCCACAATGGCCCTGAAGAAAGCACAAGAGGAAGTCATAGAGAAATGCCGAGTTTCACAACAAGAGAAGGAAGACCTCCAAATCAAGTTTTCAGAGGATAAAGTGCAGATCTAGAAAGAGAAAGAATAGTTGCTCATGGAGCAGGTTGGAGTTAAAGAAGCAGTCAAGAGAGCATTTGCTCTGTGACAGGATGGAACAGATAGAAGAATACCCAATGGAGAGTCAAGTAGCGAAGCTTGCTACAGCCATCCAACAACTTCAATAGAGAGTAGCATAATTGGAGTTACAAGCAGTACCAAGCACTTTGCAGTAAGTGTGAGACCAGAGAAAATAAACCACACAAAGTGCAGTGCAGAGAATCAAGGAATTATCCTTGGAATGTAAACAACTTAACAGTCGAAGTGCGCATAATTATGAGAGACTTACCGAGGAACCTAAACTAAAGACACCAGAGACGCAGCTCCAAGAAGAAAAGCAGCAAGCAACAACATTAAAAGCATAGTTGAATCCCTTGTCAGTGGTCGAGTGAATGAAAATATCACAAGAACAGTGCACAGATAAGCAACGGGTCCATGCCATACAGAGAAAAGTCATGGAAGTGACTCAGAATCCCCAACCATTCCAGGATGAAACTTGCCTACTTTTTTAGGAGAAAGAAGGATGATGAGCAGAACGTGAACAAGAAGTCATTGCAGTAGAACAATCCTTGAAAGGACCTATGACCAAGGCAATTATTTAGGAGTTCACTGAGCAGGAGGCCTTGACGAAGAAACTCGAGCCAAGCTTGAGGCATTTTAGGTAGAGTTACCTAGAGCAGAGTGACTCGGGATGAGTCACAGGTGAGTGTTGGGGGCTTGTTGTCCCTCGACCAAGTTTTGAAGAACCTTGGTCATGCTTGACCTCTTTTGGGACTTCGACAGGCGGGTCGAAGGCAAAGCAGATATTGTGGGATCCTGACCGCTTAGGGAAGTTTTGATATCAGGGTTTATGTAATGGGTATGGGATGTCATCCCATGGGTTTACCCATGTTTAGGCCCATTTTGTAATGTATAAATGGAAATCTAGGTGATGTAAGAGGAGCCAGTGTGCAAAGTGAAGAGACCTGATAGAATCATCTTAGTGCGAAACTAGAGGCTTTATGCATACTATCTGTTAAGACTTGCAGAGCTAAGTGCAAGTGATTGTAAGAAGCTTGTGTGAAGAATGTGTAAGAAGGCTTGTGCTGTGACATAACTCGGGGAAGGAGGATCTGGCGAGGTGCATGCAGATCTCCTGTCCTATGAGGAGTAGGGTTTTTGGGCTCTATGATTGTAGAAGATTGACATAAGATAATAAAAATGAGAAGAGTTGGTGGACGTAGCCCCACACTGGGGTGAGTCACATATTTCCCGTGTTATGGTTGCTTTGTGCATTATGGTTGTTATATTGTTTAATCTTAGTACAATAATGAATGCTTAGATGAATCTTGTATGATAGATTAAGTTCTTAGTGATGTGAATGAATTCTAGATCTGATCTCTATCCATATACTAAGTGCTTAGATGTGTTAGATCTGGTTGAATACTGTGTTGTTCTATAATTAGGGTTTGGATCTACGATGTGAATAAGGGTTAAATACTGATGAATGCTATGTTAGGATATTTAGACACTTAGGAGTTAGTTAAGATCTACTTGGTCTAATATGTCGTTAGGTAAAAGTGTGTTTCTTTAGTATGCATTAGTATGCATTTGTAGTT
>SNQJ01S0065239.1:65367-88317 GCA_010110895.2 Picea sitchensis | reverse complement strand
TTCTGTTTGCCTGTCATCTTCACTGTTGCCATCAATGACAAGCATTCGCTACCTGTTAAACTTTTGCCAACAAGGATGGCGCATGAGGGGATAAAGTGACCCATGCTATAAGTTACGAGAGTTTACAAAACCCTCGTAGGAAGGGAGACGCACTTGCTAAAGGGGGACATAAGCTTCCAAGGGGAGAGCGTGAGTTAAGGTGATGGAGTGTGAGGAAAGGAACGTGTAAGGAAGTGTATGGGTGAATGGAGAGGAACCACAACGCATTTAAAGGTGAGTTACCAAGTACATGTGTGAGAAAGCGTGAGTTTAAAAGAGGCAGCATGAGGAGTACGTGAGGGTGAGGAGGAGTGTGTAAAGCACACTCCTAATTTGGACGTGAATGGATGAAGAGGGGCGTACACATTGAAAGAGGGACCCACGAATCAAATTGAGGGTGTTTCCACATTTAAATGGAAAATGGGACGTAGGCTTTTAAGAGGAAACTAATTAAAAGGTGAGTAAAAATTAAAGGTGGGTTTAAAAGGGTAGGAAAAGGGTGGGAAAGGTATGGGTAGGTTAGGTGGGGTCTATATCATTAACTTCACACTTTACTTCACCTTATTTGACTCATTATTACAAAATTGACATTTGCCCATGTCCTGGGTTTGGCAATTAAAATCGTCGTTTTCCCGAAAAACTCCTATTGAAAGAGGGACCCACTTAATCAAATCAGGGGTGTTTCCACATTTAATGGAAATGGGATCGTGAGAGTTTCTTAAGAGGAAACCACTAAAAGGTGGAGTAAAAAAATTAAAGGTGGGTTTAAAAGGGTAGGAAAAGGGTGGAATAGGCAGGTTAGTGGGGTCTATACTATTAACTTCACACTTTACTTTCACCTTATTTGACCTATTATTACAAAATTGACATTTGCCCATGTCCTGGTTTGGCAATTAAAACCGCAACTTTCCCGAAAAACTCCTAAGTGGGCAAAAAACGAGTAAAACTTGTCCGACGAAGTTGAAACTTGGTCCATGGGTTTAGGGGTCTCATTAGCTTTCTTTGAGTACAAATACCCCTATAAAAATTCCAGGGACCTTAAGTTTTATATTAAATACCCAAAATTAATTAAGCACTAATTAATTAATTCGAACCTTAAAAAAAACCTAACTATACTAGACTAAATTAATTCAAAGTGGTTGTCTTACATGGTCATTTACAACATTCCTAAACACTAGCTACTTAGGAATGACTTCATTAGAACGCCTTTCACCACTTTGGAGGATTTATTGGTGGGAGTGAAAAAACTCAAAGGAGATTAACCCAAAATTTGTTAGGCCATTATAGCCTCCCTGAGATAAAAACACTTACCTAAATGAACTCCTAATGAAACCCTGTATAAACTGACCTAGTCATGACTCATGTAGACCTATTAGATTATAAACCCACGCAGGTGTGCGGAAAATTCGTTTACAAACTGCAGCCGGAGCAAAATTGGTTCTAGAACCAAAAAGTCTTCGACATGTTTGCATCTTGTTGATGCATATCTTCATGGTACATCGAGTTGACCCCCAGTTGAATAGGCGTAACGCTGGGCACAAATTTGATTACTTTCAAATGAAGTTGGAATTAACTAGCCTCACGATATTGCATGGATGGCAAAGCCAAATCACCATGTCGTGCAGGGCTTAAAAAATTGAATTAAACAACTTGAAAATAAGTTTTAAAGCTGAAGCAACATCACACCATGGCACAAGATGGAGGACAAGCTCACCATTTTGCCAAAGTAGGTAAAAATAAAACTAATGCAGAAAAAAACTGATCCCAGCCTTTAGGATATTGTACGTATGTATTTAGCCAATCACTTCGTAAGCATGGCAAAGGCAAACAAAAGATTATTTACACTTTACAAAAAATAAATTTTAGGTAGAAATAATGCAAGCCCAAGAGACACTCCTCTTGGGCTGTTTACAATGCTTAGAGAATTAAGAGAAAGAAGAGGGTTTGGCACCACCATCCTAGGATGCTTCCTTGAGTGTTTTTTGGAGCCAAATATGCAGAAATCCTCTTCAGAGTTCAAGTATCCCCGAGTATCTAGGGAAATCCAGGAGATCATGTCTCGAGGCCCACATGGTCCTAGACATGGACTTCACCTGAGAGCAGAGTGATTTGAGCATGGCCCTAGAGGGTCTATCTTCTTCTTCTCACTTTGTCCCTGCTCTACGTACCACCATCACCACCGGCCCTGGCTTGCATCTGAGGACTCTTGCTCCATGTAATTGGTCCCCGAGGTATCATGGTATGTGTCGTGATTTGATCATTATAACCTTCTTATGTATGCATTAGGTTCCTTCATTTCGAATGACCCGCTTTGGATTCACTCAATCCTTCCTTTGGACCATTGTTGGGTGATTGATGGGGCAACTTAGCAAGTCGGTATTCATGGGTTTTGCTAGCCACCAAGGGGGTTTGCAGCACCATCAGTCCGGCCCCCACCATCTTATCACTTTTCCCATTCTAGTCCGGGCCACTATGACCTCCGTGGCATATCTTGGTCTCTAGGAAGAAGGGCTAAAGGCCCGTGAGGTAAAAGGCACCGGTAAAGATAAAAGCCATAGGAAAAATGAAACCTGAGATGTTACCTGTGGGATCCCCGGTGAAGGCAATAAAAGCCCTCTCATAAGAAACTTAAGGGTCCTAAGAAAATAGAAATAAATAAAATGCAAGACCTAACCAAGAGGATGGGAGGTCTCATCAATGAGCCAGCCCATTGCGTTCATAGTATTTAGTTGCCAGAGGACATTGCCATTTCCGTCACCAAACCAGGCGTTGGACCTTTGGTTGCATGGCCAAAGGAAGGGGGTCTCATCACGAGCCAACCTCATTTCCTCATATGGCCTAGTGGGTAACGCCACAGCCTGCCACCAAGCCATGGTAGTGTCCTCTTCGTCAAGGGCTTGTAGTAAAATGCAAATAAAGAAAGAGGCAATAAGGGCTTGGAAAAATGCATCCATGATCTGCAATACTGGCCTCCCAAGAAGGCACTCCACGTACAACACCACTCTTTTGGTCCGGACCTGCTATTATGACCGGACATTCCTAAAACCACATCACCACATTACACATGGCTTGAATGATCTTTGAGGGGACTCTCCATTTCGCGGGTATTAGCCCAATAGGTGGCCTTTATTATTGCCTTAGCCTTGTATAGTGGGTCCTGTAATAATCTTAGAGCTATCGATGATTTGTTAGGGGATTTCATGCACGCTGGATAAATTTAATGATGAGATATGATTTACATTGCTATGATGTCTAGGACTCGATGAGCCCCCGAGGGCGAAGTTTTCGATGTGCAGAACCATACCCTACCTTGGACAAAAAATTGCAGGGACGGCGGCATTGGGGAGATGATTAGCTCGGACTCCATGGGGCTGAAGATCCCATCCACCTGATGGGATCTTCAGGTGGTTGTTGGGATGGCAGTGGCAGGACAGGGTTTGTGACGATTCCTTGCACAGAGAAGAAGAAGATGCCCTCATCAGGACGTTATGACCTGTATCTATGGGGATCAGCCCCTAGTAGATGGGACGTTGACCTAGGAGATTGGACGCCACCCAGGACAACTTGTGACGCCTTGAGCATATGAAAGGTGTCAGCCTCTTCAAGTAACACACATAGTGTCATGTAAGCCCCAAAGGGGCTAACCGCCTTAGCTTTGTGGGATGTCGGACATGTTCCCTAAAGGGGTCAACGTCTCCCCTATAGGGGTCTGATGTCTCCATTTTTTGCTCATTTTTTGGCATTTTTAGTATGTAAATGTGACAAATAATTGAATTATACATTGTCACTCTTGTCGGTCGCTTTCTTTGTTGACCTATTTTAATTAAAGGTCATAAGAATCATATAACAGAGGATGTGTTTTCTCCTCATTTTATCATAACATAACTTGCTCTGGAGAGATATCATTTCTAGTCTTTTGTCTTGGTTTTTCTTCTCTCTTGGAGGAGGCTTAAACTTCTTGAGAGGATTTATTGTTTGGGTGCGGTGCTTTTATTCATTGAAGGTTTTTACAACTAGGGTATGGATTATGCTTTTTCATGATTTTGTAAGTGTTCTTCATCAAAAACTTGAGTGGTCGGTTGTTGTTTTAACATCTTGCATATATTGTTATATTGTTGTTGTTTGCTTAATTCTTGAAACCTAGGGTTGGGAGCTACTGAACCTCGCCTCCCTAATCACAAGTCCGGCGGGAGCGCTTTAGAGCCGCTTCCTCTACAAAATCAAGGCCCTGTTTTAAAGCGTTAGGCCCTGTGAGCTAACGCCTCGAGGAGGGAGCCGTGACGCTTCCCCTCGGACGCATTCCCCGAAAGGCCCCAAGCAAAAACGCCCCGAACGCCCTCGAGGTCACAAGGTGAGGAGGAAAAATGTCATTTTTAATTTTTTGGTTTTTTGGGGAAATGACTCATGGTTTTGTGCTACCTAGGGTTAATCCGTTTCACTAAACACTCTTTCACCCCATTTCTCCTTCATTCTATTTCTCATTTTATCCATTTCACTCATCTTTGCTAAGAGGGTTTTGACTCTGAGAGGGTTCTGCCTAGTTCTTGAGGAGATTGAAGGGAAATTGAAGAGCTTGGAAGGAATAATGAAGGCTCCCATAGGGAGATTGAACTTTGAAGGCTACCATTTGTGATAGTTTGGAAGGGAGATTTGAAGGCTACCATAGTCATCTTCAACCACAATTGAAAGCTAAAGAGGTAGGCTCTGGTGCCCATTTTCTTCTCTTTGTTTTTTTTTTAAATGCATGTGTTGTAAATTAGTTTCTTCTCCTACTCTTTCCCATTTCTCCTCCATCATTCTATGGCGTGTAGCAACTTATTATCAAGAGCCAAGGTTCAACATTCATGATGTTGATGTCAATGTGGTGTGCCTTTGGTTCCATTTTTATTATAATGATGGTGGTGGAGGTTCACGAGGGTCTAGGCCTACCCATGATAGTGATGAAGAAATAGAAATGGACAACACATACCAAGGAGAGGAGTGGTATGAATGGAAGGGATGGAGACAATGAACATGACAGTGATGGTCACGATCTCCAAAAATCCAAAGACAAGTACACACCTCCACTAAGCTTAGTGACATAATTCCACAGAGTTGTGAACCTGTCTTTGGATTTTTGGGAAATTTATATGCCACCATTGTAATACGTAATACTGCGTTCCTATACCCGTGAGAAAGCATCTATGTGGGCCTATGTACTGGGATGAAGGTATGAATATAGGAATCAAAACCCAGGAGTATTGATTCCAAAAGATAGACTTAAATACCAAAAGGGAAGAGGAGGTGGCACAAAAAAAATCCAAAAGACCAAAGGGGAGGAACCCGAATGTGTGCGTATGTTCATTGGTCGAAGCGCATCCCCCTATGCTATTGCATTCTCGCCTTTGTCTTCATCTAGAACACTATCAGAATTCCTGACCAAGGTTGTAGAGATGATGGATGCAAAGTTTACGTGTTTCATATGCATGCGTGATACCATTCAATGTTCTTCGCTCACCATATTGGCAAGGAAATGGTCTAAGCCATCAATGGTGCCCCCTCGTTATAGGAGCCCCGTAAGGACAAAGCTAGAACCGGACTTGGATGGGAAAAGAGCCAAAACTAAGGTGCTCTAGGAACCCTTTTACAAATGAGTGGAACCACATGGGTATCAATTGTCTCCTCGTATGGTTGGACAAATGAAAGGCAAGCCATTGATAAAAATTCTTGCTGTGTCTAAGAGTGATGCGATCTTCCTTTCAGCCCATGTTTTGTAGCGATCTGAGTAGCCATGGGATCGCTACAAAACATGGATTATTATTGTAGATGCCTTGCTTAAACCATTCAAGAGATTGGCCCTACAATGTCATTCAAGTCGGTCAATCGATAATGCCAATTGTAAGGCAGTAGGAGCAATCATGGAAGATAGGTACCCCAATATATTTTGGTCAGGTTGTTTGGTTCACACAATGAACCTTGGATGCATGATATATCATGTTCGAAGGAGCATGATTATAGATGGTTTGGTGATTTGTACAAGAGAGGAAGAAGATGATAAGATTTACTACCAATCATAGCATGGCCCACTACATTTTTGGTAACTCCAAGTTGGAGTTACCAAAGATTGCAGCACGGATGATAGCTATTATCTCACCTTCATGCGCTTGTTGAAGGTAAGAGAGGCATTGGCTAGTATGGTCTGAGGATTCATGGCAGGATCAAAAAGACAAGGCTACATCCGCATATGAGAGAAATGACTTTCAGGAGGAGGAGGACACAGTTCTTGATGGCAATTTTTTGGCAACAGGTTCTAAGTATTCAAGTACTCACCAAACCCATTTTACTGCTATGATTCGACGGTGCATACGATCGCATTCCAAGGATTGAGAGGTGTATGAGCAGATGGTTAGCATGCTAGGCCAAATCAAAAGACATTGTAGAGCCAAAAGGATGCGATCTTGTATAATCAAATCCATAAACTTGTGGTCGTGCAAGCTAGTGGATAATTTGAATGTTCCACCCATGCCTTGGCATATATCCTTACCCCAAAATATTATTCTTCATCTTGGTTGGTCCAACCAACCCCTGGGTGGGGAAAGGAGAAAACCACACAAAGATCCAGAGGTGCAAAATGGATATATGCTTGCATTGACAAGTTGGTACCTGATGAATAGGAGTGTGCTCAGCACGGGCAAATTGAGCAAATACATCGCTGAGGCATGGAGTCTTTTGTAACTTTCATGCAACCAAATATCGAGACTGGTTGGGTGCTATCGATGGTGGAACATGTATGTCTCCCCCACCAAAAATTTGCATAAATTGGACGTGAAGGTGCTTTCAGTCGCTAACACTTCCTCAGTAGAGAGGTGTTGGAGCACCTATACTTCATCTCACAATGTAAAGAGAAACAACTTGAATGCAGACCAGGCATGAAGTTTGGTTTATGTGCATTACAATCCTGAGGTTGCTTTTGTCGCGATTATTGTGATGCGATGGGAATTTTTTGTAAAAGAGATATGAGTTGGGATAATAATCCAGAGGAGACTAATTTACGTGATGGAACCATTGTTTTAGAGCTGCAGAGGAACTTTTTAGTGATCATGATGGCGATCATATCTCCGAGGAAACATGCCACCCCATCCACTACAAGGGTTCCTGATTCATCAGTTTTACCTTTATATACACAACATCCATTGTCACGTGGGGGCTATTCAGTTGTTGGTCGTGTTCCACTATCACTTCCACCTGTTCCTCTTCTTATTCAAAGATCACTGGAGAAGAAACTAAAAGTTTCTCGTCGCAAGAGGAAAACTTAGATAGTAAATTTAGTACTTCTGGTTGGATCCCTTTTTGTTTCATGTTTAGATGTAGTCTCTAAAATTTAGTACTCTGTCTTGAGTCTTGACTCTTTATTATGTATTATTCTGTAAACAATGAAGTTATGAACTTAAGAACATCACATGACACCACCTTGAAGTTAATGATTGATGTTATGATGCTTTTAATGATTGATGTTAAGGATGCTTTATGATTGATGTTATAATTTATGATGCTTTAATGTTGAGTCCCACATATGTTTATAATTGACGTTATATGTGTAGTATGCTATGTACTATGTAGATGTCCGAATTGACAAAAATTAAATGGTTGGATGCTTTAATGATCACTGGACCATCACTAATCAATTAGTTAAATGATCTTATATCTATGTTTTCTGCTAAGTTTTGCAATTGATTCAACATTCTATATGTTTTATATATATATATGCATCAAAATATATACTTTTTATGTATTATATAAAAACGCTCCCAAAACGCTCCAGCTCCCGAAGATTTTTGAAAATAAGGCGCCTCACTCCCTACTCCTGCCTTCCCGCCTCGGCTCATGGGCCCCCAACAAAATTTTGTTTAAAACCCTTAGGGAGCCAACACACAAGTAGGTTGTGGCTCATGTCCCCATGAATAAAGCTATAGCCATTTGATTGAAGGAGTTTTAGCCTGGCCAGCACCTGATTCCCTCTTATCTTGAGTTAGTTTTAAGCACAAATTTTGAAGAAAGAAGTGTCCTAGGCTCACCTAGTTTACACCTAGGGTTTACTTCCTAGGTCCTGAAAAGCCCATGAAGCAACACTTTCAGCCCTAGGATTTTGTGCTTGTAAGCTAGCCGTATTGCCAAAGAAGTCTCAAGGAAAGAAGAGAGAGCTTTAGGCCTAGCCTTAGCTAAACCTAAATAAGCCTTCCCTTCTTCTCCTGAGGGGTTTGGTTTTAAGTGGCCTTGCCATAGCAACACCATCAAACCCTCTAATCCCTCTTGTCCTTGAGTTTAACCCCTCCAAGCTATTAGTCTCACCCTCAATTGACTCCATTAACCTGCACTAGTCTAGAAACCTTTTTGAGCTTGTTTATGCCTTAAACTCTTTTTCAAACCACTTTTAAATTGAAACCCCAACTAACCTAGCTGGGCCTAACCCTAGCTATTTTGAAACCAACCCTAATAAGATGACGGCCCTCACGGGATTTGGACTTTTGTTTGGATAGAAAAGTGCGGCCCTGTCACCTTATCATAGCCATAGAGGTTTATTGCAATCTTATTGGTTGAATTTGTCAAACGCCACTCTTTGGCTAGCTAACCCTAATCCCGCAGTCAGTAATCATATAGGTGACGCCACACCTTCTAGATCACTTGTTTTGGTTTGTAACGTTGTGACTTTTGTCATCTCCTTTGATAGTTTTTGAGCCATTGATTACATCTATAAGCTTGTTTGGTAAAACTGTGCTCTTTCCCTTCAAAATAATTATTAGGGTTGACGTCACACCTCTTGCAACAACAATATATAGGTGACGCAGCAATTATATATATATGAGCTAATTAGAGATATTTATTGCATCGTGAATTAATACAAGGTCTTAATTGTGCCCATTGAATGCTCATTATCTCTTATGCTTCATTGAAGGAGGGATAATAGTCATTGGTCTTTGTTTAGTAATCATTGACTAATAATAAGATTTTGATCATTGCTCATATATGAATATTTGAAGATAGTCATTAATCCTTTGAAGTACTAACCCATCACAAAGCATATATCATTCTAGTTATTTGTCTTGTCTCAAAACGTGTGCCATCTGACTCCACTTTTCTCTTGACTATCTCATACTTGGCAAGACTGTGAAAGGGATTCTTTTACTTGGTCCATTACCCTCTAGCCCTTCTTCAGAAATCCCAGATTACATAGGGACGTCTCCCTTGGACTAGCCCTCCTAAATAGAAAGAGCCCCCCATCGAGGTGACAGTGGGTGGGGAAGCTCCTGTTACGCCGGTTTTAAGCCTTGACTCAAGCCTACTTAAACCCCTCCTACAAACCGTACGATAACAGAGCCTACAATAAACCTGCAAAAACAACAAGCTATTCTTGCTGAAAATTGCTAAAAGAGGATTTAGATAAGTGATTTTATGAAAATATAATATTAAAAAATTTTAAAATAAAAATCTGAACATAAAAATAGATATTAGATTGTAGATTTTAGATAAAAGAAAGCTAAAATATGATAGATATGTGGCTGAAAATAGAACCATAAAATTATAGAAGCTTGAAATGGCTTGAAAAGGGGATTTCCAGATCTGAAATCCACCTCCAAAACCCTTGATAACCTGCAGATTTTGCAAACCTTTGCTACAAGACACACAAGAAGGTGAGAATGTTCTATAAATTTGCAAAATACTTTCCAAATAACATAGAAACAACCCACAAAAAATTAGTGATATTACTACCACTAATCTATCCCAAGCAGAATACTTTGCTTGGGTTTCCAAGTACCAAAATGTAAAAGAAGGAAATGCAATAGAAAATGGCAGCAAATTACCTCATAGATCCACAAAATAATGGCTCTTAGAATACTCTAAGAAACACAAGATATCCTTCAAAGCTTCTATTATTTCATTACCAAAGAATAACTTGCCAAATGACATCAAGAATCATGAGAGAAAGGGGAAAGAATGAGGAAGAAATGGGAGAGATTTTGGCATAATAGACTTGCATTGAGAAAATATTGAGAAATGAGGAGGAGTAGGCATTCTTTTATACTTGGGAGAGAGGAGAAACCCCTCTTGGATGAATTACAAGTGTCACACATCCAAGAGAGATAGACAGTCAAGGAAGAGACACTTTTAGGGTTTTGGTAGTGAGTTAGGGTTTGAGGGGTGAGATGTGAATGGGGAAAACACCATTTGACTTGTCAAACACGAGGTTAGACTCAAGGGGGGCGAAATTGGGGTTTTAGACATTTTTTCACTTTAATTTTTTACTTTTTCCTAAGTTCGTGAGGAAGGGGGTGCACTTTTCACTAGGGAGACTCACTTTTGGTTGTTGGCTTGGCATGAGGGGTCTTTTAAGTGGAAAATCGCGTTTCCAACTTAGGAAATACATTAGAAATCATTTCCCCACTCTCTCTCATGACTTTAGACATTTTTACAATTTTTGGCTTTTTTAATTTAGCCAATTATTTGTTGACTTTTCGCTGACTTGGACTCCTCTTGGACAATGACCTAGCAAAATTTGTCCAATCGAGCTGAAACTTGGTCCAAGGGTGTAGGGGGTCATCTACCATTTGATTTGAGTACCCACACCCCTATACAAAATCCACAAGGACCAAATTTTACATTTTACTTCAAAAATAATTAAAATTTCCAATTAATGGAAACTTTTAATAATTAAAAAAACCTATCAAAACTTAACTGAATTCCGCAAAACTCTAGAAGATGTCTAGTATGGTCATTTACAACATCTAAACCTTAGTCACCCCTTGGAATCGATCATTAGAATGTCTTTCACCACTTTGGAGGATTATTGTGAGTGAACAACTCAAGGATAATTAAAATTGTCTGGTAGGCAAGATTAAACACTTGATGAAAGGACTTCCCTAATGATAAAGTCCTAGGCAACTAACTAAAACATGACTCATGCTGACCTATTACATTATTATCCCACACAGGGGAGCGGACATTCCGATGACATATAAAGACGTGCCGGGGGAAAAATTCCCCTGCTGAGCCAAAAGTCTTCAACTTGTAGTACCACAAGGTACATAGCTTCATGGTACATGACGTTGACCCCTAGTCGAAATAGGTGCTTAGCAGGTAGCTTGGTGTATCAACTTTCCGGGGGCGTAACTTTGGCACATGATCTCTGTTTGAGGCACACGATAGCTCGTTAGAATGGTATCGTTGTGGAGATTCATTTTTGGGTGCTCGATCCCAAAAACACTTCATTTAATCCCTCAAGAGTCAAAATGGCCCCGGAAGTTTAAGAACCGAAAAACTGCTAAAAATAGTAAATTGCCAAAACACTGTTTTGAGCCAATTGGAATAGGTGGGTGGCCACCGATATCCACCTGGATCATTATAACTACTAGTCCTACTACTTGCTATACTAGTTGCAAGTAAAGTGGTTGAATTGAATAAACTTTTAAACAACATCCTTCATATAATACACATAGAGTTTTTCCTTTGTACTCTTATTATTTCTTGACTACAACGTATGTTTCCATGCTTCAGTTTTATTGTTTTTTGTTATGTCGAGTTTTTGCCTTTGAATAAGAATGTTTAGCAATGGTTATGTTGATCACATCTTCAATTTTTCTCATCATGATACGAGGCACTTTAAACATGTGTACTAGGACTCCTTTTTGTCAGGGAATTACCATCAGGATAAGAGTTCGTCAACAGTAGCAAATTACTCCGGGCCTCTGTCAAACTGTCTTCGATTTGGTTGGATGTTGTCCTTGGCACTCGGAGTCCATGTTTTTAGCTGAATTATTGACAGTGTTACTTGCACAAATGGATTGGTGTCAATTCTGCTAAGTTACAAAATGATGAAGCAAATGCGCTTAGTTAATTTTTGTGAACACATGTTTGATTCATTGTTAGACTTCAAACACAATTTATAGCCTTCATGATAATGTGATAATTGGGGCAAGATCTGTATTGCAGGATATTCTGATGTTGGATGTTCCCATCCTTTACAGAAGGTTTTCTCTCAATGGTTCTATACGCTTTGGTAATCTCTTATTGGTTTGGCCAGCTCTTCATTTTATTTATTTTTGGATAGTTTGGCTGATCTCTGGCTATCCTATTACTAACATATGCTTTGATTCAGTTAGGAAATGTGGCAAGGGAGTTGATATTATATCATCTCTATGCAATATATTTCATGCTTCAGAAATCGATTTGCTAGAAACAATTAAAATGGTGAATAACTTGATGATTGACATTCTGAAGAAAAGCCCACATCCAGCTTCAGAATGCCAAGAGGAAGAGTTAAAGGATATTGACACAGGCTGTGATTTATTCCTTGCATTAGTCTTCATCATCTCATGGAGTGCCTATTCAGAGATGAATGAATTTCATGTGGTTTAAATCTTTAAGATGCCTTCTCCTATTACGATGGTCCTATGGAAGAGAGCTCAGTTATATCAGCCATTCCAATCCTAGAAAATAATTATGCCAATGCAATATATGATAGAGGTGTACTTGACGAGCGGATGTTTGTGAATGAAGAAGATAGTCCGTTTGGTTCATGAACCAATTCTGGAGGTTCTGCCAGTGTATCTGGACTGAAGTTACTCTAAGACACATCCAACTGTGAATACACATTTTATAGTAGTATTTCTTTCATAATTTGGTCACCCTGCATAATTATACTATAGTAGAATGTTTGCCCTCATCCCTGTCAAAGTGCTGAATGGTTCTTTGTTTGCCCCAAAATTAATTTCATGAAGTTCTGTATAAATATATGAGACCATTATTGTATTTTTCTGTTCATTTTTCAAAAAATTGTTTTTTTTCTTTCTTATATTCCATTTTGTTTGTTGCCAACTTCAGGATTTGATTCTTCTACTTTGGTTCTATTTGCCTTGTCAAATACATCTATGACAAAATAGAGGAGATTTATAGGTGGGTTTGAGTCTTTATTCAAGTTTGTGGTCATATGCCTTTATATTTTCATGTACCGATTTTTTTGTTGTTTGCTAAGTATAAATAGCTTGTTCTAAATGTTTTTCAATTGTAAATTTTGATGTGTATGCTATCTTGATTATTCCCATACTTTGTTGTAGTGCATTTCTTTGTCACACCTCAATATTGATACATGGCTTTTTAAATAGTTTTGTTTTTAGCATGCTGTGAAAATGGTCTGTACTGATTCCCTTGCAAGGTAGCTTTCAAATATACATTTTAGATTCTTTAAAGGGCATACATTTACTATTTTACAAGTTTTATAGATTGTATGCAGACAGCTGTCCGATAAGAATAACCATATATATATATATATATATATATATATTTCAAATTCTGCAGAGAAAATCTGATAATATTTTCTCACCTACAAAGACAATAACAAGTCCACCATTTCCACGAGGCTCTCCCTTGGCATCCTCTGTGAAAGAGAGCTCTGTTTCTGTTAGTATTAAGATGCCACCCTCTACACCAGTGAGCACAAGTTACAACAATGACAACTGCAAAGTGGCATTGAACTGTTTGAGCTCCACCTCCTCCAAATCCTTCTTCAGAGCTTGGGCATTTTCTTTCATTGTGTAACAGGGACATTACCACAGATGTAAGTCGCTGGGAAAGAATAATACTAGAAGCAATTTTCCCTAGTAGTGCATCTGGGGAAAGATGTGTTGCTGGAAGTCTCCAGAGTGCAGCCTTAATGGATAGCATATGGACTGAACAATATAGAATGGAAGCATTAAAACTGTATTAGAGGGTTTTGGCTGCCATGTCCAGAGCAGAGTTGAACAAATTGTGAATCCCTAATTTGACTTCTTTGTTGACCAATGAAAGGTTCCATAGGTGCATTCTTGTTTTCTCTGCAGAACTTGTTTTGGCAACTCATAAGACTTACAATCATGTTTCCTACAGTTCCTCCAAAACCTTTTTTAGAGCGTGGGCATTTTCTTTCATTGTGTCATGGACATTACCACGGATGAAAGTCACCGAGAAAGATTAATACTAGAAGCAATTTTCCCTTGTAGCACATCTGGGGAAAGATGTGTTGCTGGAAGTCTCCAGAGTGCAGCCTTGATGGATAGTGTTGCCGTCCTAATACACACTTGCTAGCGTGAGCTAAGTCCTGCTCACTTAGTGTGTCCTCGGAGACACAAGGTCTAGGTTCTCAGTCCACACCTTGTCACCTTGACTAGAACCTCTTAGTCCTAGGCTTACTCCTAGGAAGCCAAGGGGGTTGTCCTAAGTTACTAAGTTAATTTTAGAGTTATGTGTTCCTAGGAGTTAGTTTTATTTTGTTATAGGCCAAAGGAAAACTAGCCTATGATGACAGAAAAGCAATGCAAAGCATAGGAACTAAGTCTAAATGAGAGTCAACCCTTTCCCTAAGTCGTGGTGACTAGTACCTAATGTTGGGCTATGGGGTCCACTAAGTTTGAAATTGAAGTTAGATTACAAAAGTCTTACAATTAGATCAAGTAAACTACCCCAAACAAATGTTACTTAAACTTACAAATAATTACAAAGTGTTACAAAGTCTACAACTATTACAAGATATACAAATCAAATACAAGACACACAAATGTAAGAAGGGTGTTCAGGGTTTGCCAAGCATGCCCCATTAGCACTTACTCTATTGGGTCTTCATTGGCTGCAATCACACAAGCACTCAGAATCAAGAGAAGTAATGCCTCCCCAAATGGGATGCTCAAACCTCCCTTGACTCACACCACAACAATGATTTACCAATAAGATATTCAAGATATTTAGCAAAATCCCACATCAACATGAAAGATAAGGACAAGTAGTTACCAGAAGTAAATAGATATTAGTAATGAAATAATCACAAGTTATGTTTGCCTATCGATACATCCTTCCCCAAAACAAACACAAGAGTGATCTATGCAACTGGTGTACTTTCTTAAAGTTGCAATTTCCACCCCTAGTCCTAGATGTGTGTCTCAACTTACAATTCCACCCAAATACTTTGCTTGCAGGCAGCTCAAGATCACTGAGACTCTGAGTCCCAAACCCTAGCTTCCAAAGGTCAGCAGAATTATGCTACTGCAAGTAAGAAGTAGTCTGAGAGTGGATCTCCCCAACGAAATCGCGTGACGGTCCCCCGCCACTTCTGCCTGGACTGTCCTTCAAACCCTTTTTAGATGGTGGAGGGAGGTGAATAAGACCCTAAAATGTTGCTAAGTGTTGTTAGGACCCTGGTGGAGTCTTTAAGATGTGTTGGGTGTATTTTAACAAGTTTTAGAGACTTTTATTTGGCAATGAATGGCCGTGAACAAATATACAGTGTGAGTGCTTGAAAAAGATTACAATTATACCACCATCAACATGTAAAGAGACAAAGGAAATTAGAGCACAATGTTTAAACCATCTAGATGAGCATCACATGGAAAGTACTTGCAGATATTGAAAGTTAAAACCATGAACCCTCACATGTGGTCTAGCAATAGAAATGAAAGGGGTGAACTTTAAGCACTTAGATGATTTAAAACATAAGCATTGTGAGAGTGATATTCACATGGAAAGTACTTGCAAGATGTTGAAATTTAAAACCATGAACCGTTACATGTGAGATGCTAGCAATGAGAATGAAAGATTGAACTTTAAGCACTTAGATGATTTAAAACATAAGCATTGTGAGAGTGATATAATAAGTATTTACTGATAATGTTAAGGTGTGAGAGCTTAAAATATTAATGAGTTGGGGCATATAGCATAAGTGTTAAACCATCACATAAACATCATTATCACATGTATGTCAAGTGTGGTAAAACTGAGAGAGTAGGTGAGCATTCAAACCATGAACATGTGAAGTATTTAAACCAAAATATAAATGTGTTATGTGCTTGAAATCAACAATGGGCCGTGAGCTAATTGTACTAGGCAGTGAGCATCATTTAAGTGTGTGAATGTAGATTTAAAACTTAATGACACACATCTAGTTATGCTAAGTTGTGAAATAGTATTAAAAGACAAAGAAACTTAGCAAATAAGCGAGATCTCTAAGCGACTAATAAGCTTCATATGTTACGAGATTAGCTAAATAACTTAAAGGTAAAAGATCTAAAATTTGAATCACATCTATGTTATCTAACCATATATCATGAAATGTAAAAGCATAAACAAGATTACGGAAGAAATAAACATGTAAGTGAAATTATCTAAGATATGATCAACAATGAATGAAATAAGACAAAGCCTTGGTTGCAGTCAAAGAATAAGCTAATCCCAGGTTTACTTATGTTTTTGGGATCCCCAAAACTTAGAAATATCTGCAACTTAGAGAGAAAGCAAGAGGGAAGAGGAGATGTTACTCAAACCCGAGAAGAGTAAGTTTGGAAACCTTCTAAGGGTGTTGTGTCATTGTATCCTAAAAGAGTATATAAACATCTGCCAAATCAACAAAGCAAAGCTTCTTTGGAAATGTTGCAAAAACACCAATTCTTGTTCTGGAAATTTTGCATTAATACATGAGGAAAATTTCAATGAATATTTGATATATGAAAAATATATTTTTGACCTATCTATGAGTTAGAAATGCTACAAAAAATGATAACGGAATGATAGCAATATCGAGATAGAAGCGACTAGGAGTTTGAGCAAGCCAAGGTTGAAATCTGCTCTAAAAGTCTCTTCCAAGCCCTAACATGTGAGACAAACCTGCAACTCAAACTAATGTAGATCTATAGCAGCAGAGTATGATTGATTAGCATAAAATCTGAACTAATTCATGATTCTACCTAATCATCCAATACATAAATCATCAACACTAATGTATATTTGATTTACCTCAAATAAACTAATTTATCAAAGATGCTTGCATATAGAATACAAAATGAGAGAGACAAGATCACTGTTGATCCCACAAGACTAATCTTAAGAAATCCAAATGTCCTCCAAAACACTTTATTCATCCAATAGAGAACCAAAACCAGTGAAGAAGTATGGCAATGATGTGAAAGGTATAGAGAATGGGATGATGGAAAACTAATAGCATAACATTACCACAACGAAAGGTCAGAAAAGAGTGAGTGAGAGGTCAAGTAAGCAGAGAAGTTAAAGGGCCCTCTTGGATCTTCACCAAGTGTGTCAAAGATCCCAGGGAAGACAACTCAACCAAAAAAACAACCAATGAAATGAGCTTTTAGGTTGAACAAAAAGAAAAAGAATTAAAAGAAAGAGGAGAAAGCAATGAAAAGAAGAAACAAAGGAGTGAGACCCATTACAACTAAAAAGGAGAATTGCAAGTTTTAATTCCTATTCTTAAAGAGATGTTTCCATTCTTTAAATATGAGATACTTCCCAAAACAAATAAGGATAAAGAGCGTGAGAATGTCTTGAGAATTTTGGGAGTGTGGATTAGAGTGGGCGATGGAGTCCACGTGAGGAAATGTTTGACGTGAGGTAAAAGGAAGGAGAGGCCCCACGTTTTTAAATTAAATGGAACACTAAAATATGCGTGGGAGTGGGTAAGGAACGTGGGATGAGTATTGCATTTTAGTTAAGTAGCAATCAAATTAAAATGAAGGGGCATTAAAGGGAGAAAGAAAGTATGGGAGGAGGCTACAGTAAGAGATAGTGAGTAAGTGGAGGAGGGCCCGCCTCCAATCAAGAGTTTCAAATAACAAAGTCATTGAGGGTAAAGAGAGATGAGTGTGGGACCATAACTCACTTTAAGTGTTTTAATAAATCAAAACCATGAACTATTAAATCAGCTTCATGTCATTTATATACTCCGCGTGGAAAAGGGGAATGAAGGAAGAAGGGGACCAAAACTGTTTTAATTAAAATGTGGGAGAGGGGGGACGTACTATCCCAAAGTGACAATTAAATTGAAATTTAGGTAAAGAGATGGGTAAAGGGTAGTTAAATAATTAAAAGTGTTTAATTAAAAAGTGAATTCTAAAGGTGGTGGCCATGAGTTATTAAACTTAATAATGAACTATCATAAACTCATGTGGGAAGCGAAGAAAGTTAAAGGGAATTTAATTAAAATATAATTTTAATTAAATGTGAGTTTAGAAAAGGTAGGTAATTAATTAAAATTAATTTTAATTAAATGGGGTTTTAAAAGGTGGAGTGAAGGGTAGGAATATTTTAGGTGGGGTATCTAATCATTCACGCCTCTTACTTCACTGATTTGGTCCACTATTACAAAATTTACATTTCCCATGTTCTGGGTCTGGCAATTAAAACCGCCACTTTTCAAAAACTCTTAAGCCAGGACAAACAACCTAGCAAACTTGTCCCACTGAGTTGAAAACGGACCCGCAGTGCTGAAGTGGTTTTTTTAGTATAAATACCCCTATCAAAATCTCAGGGACCTAAGTTTTACATTAAATACCAAATTAGTGATTAATTAAAATCAACTAGTGTGGTGAGAATATAAAAACCTAGCAGACTTAGCGATTCCTTGAGAATTTAAGTGCTTTCCCAATGTACATGGTCATTTTACAGCTTACATTTCCTAAACAAGGGTTTAAGATAGCCTGCAATGATACCACTTTGGAAGTCAATGGAGGAAAAATGAGTGAAGCGAGGGGCTTATGCAGTTAGAGCGACGAGATAAAAAACTGATGAGAACTCCTCAATGGATGCCCAGGTACCACGACTGGCTTCAGATCCATCACGGACTATTACATTATTAACTTAGCGGGGTCATGGAAATTTTGTTTTGAAATTTGATCTTTGGGGTATCAGATACCCAAGTCACGCAGGGGTGCGGAAATTTTGTTTACAAAAATTTGATGCTGGGGTATCAGATACCCAAGTATAACCAATAATGTCTTCTACATAGATGAATACTTCATGGCACATGAGTTGACCACCGTTGCTAACTGGGCGGTCAACAGATAGCATATGGGAAGAACAACATAAGATGCAAGCATTAGAGTAGTATTAGGGGGTTTTGGCTGCTATGTCCAGAGCAGAGTTGAACAGATTGCGAAGCCCTAATTTGACTTCTCTGTTGACCAATGAAAGGTTCCATAGGTGCATGCTTGTTTTCTCTTCAGAACTTATTTTGGCAACTCATAAGACTTACAATGATGTTTCCTACAGTTCTTCTTGAGCAAACTGGGATAACTACAATTGATTTGAGTAAGGTAATAGAGAGCTTTATAAGGCACGAGGAAACTCTTTGAAGAGAGTTAAAGTGACATCTGAACTCTTTAGAGGAAAGGATATTAGAAACCACGGCATGGGAGAAAGGCTTCTTGATGTACAATTCCTTGATTGTAGTAAAGCCTGGCCTATCAGCAGAAATCAATCGATTAGTGCTACTAGCAGATCCGATGCTGTCACTTGATGCTATTGTGATGCATTATGGTGCCACTTTTGCAATCCCTCAAAAATATGAGGCTTCATCAGGTAATGGATATCATTTGTTTACTCATGGTTGTAATGTATCTTTCTATATAGCAGCACTTTTTGTTTCTTACTCGTACACTATTTCACCATTTGTGTGAATTGTTTTTTTGTTTTGTTTTTGGATAACGTCTTCTTTTTGTGTCATTTTCATTTTAGTATGCTTATGTTGAAACTGCATCTTATTTTGACTGCACTTCCAAGCATCTCTGGAGTCTGTAGAATTGATATTTAATGAGCGTATTATGTTATATAAATAGCTAGATATTTTCAAATAGTGGTTTATAGTCACAAAATACACTTGAATTTTCAAAAAGTTATATTTTATGTATTCCATTTGGCCCTGAATTAATATGTGCCGTAGGAGTACTCCAACTCAAAGCCTTGACTACGAAGGAGGGAAGTCCAAATTTAATGCCTAAAAAGTTGAGATGTTTTCAAGTCTTTTGTGAAAGAAATCCCTTACCTGAATACCTTGTTTTTCTTCTTTGTTTATTTTTTGGTTCTAAATTATTTTGCATTTTCCCTTACATGTATCCCACTATATTTTTTTTCCTGCTTTCTGTATTTTACTATAATTGCTGTACTTTGAGGTCCATGTTTTTGTTTTGAAACATGCTTTATGACTATGCAATGGATTATCGGCAAACATGTAATTTTAAATTACAGGCTCCTATTCTTTAGTATTCTTCTTGTGGGCCAATTTTGTAGTTACAGTTTCTCTTCAAGTGGAAAAAGGTTCTAGAATCTAAAATCACTTTAAGTGGCATGAAGTGCAAAACCTTTACAGCCCCTGGGAGTAATAGTTTGGGAGAATGATAGATGCATATAATTTTTTTATCTGGTTAGTGTTGTTCTGCATCTTGTTTCAAATCTAATTAGTACATCATCATCTGTCGGAAATTGAAATTTTGAAGCAGTTTAGGTGGTTTTGGTGTGTAACTATTTTAAACTGAATTTTGAATCCCCATGATGCACTTTTTTATTCTGTTCTAAGTGGTCAGTTCATATGCATATTTATGTCACTTTGATCTCTATGTAAAACTCTCTTATTCAATTTGATAAAGAGATGTTTACAAACCAAACAATTATTCCTCGTGTATTCATTGTATACCAAGAACTTCAAACTCGAACAATCCACAATTGACTCTCTGTATTGACCAAAATTATGTTTCAGATTGGTGAAATGCTTTGGCTGAGAAGTATGTAATGACATATGTTTTTTATTTTTAAATCTCAGCAGTTGCTTTTTGCTCATACAATTTTCTAGAATATAAATTCTTTATGTTATGCTGTTGACTTTACTTCATCACTCATGATTGATTTGCTAAAGGATATTATGAATTATGTTTTCATTTTATATTCTATTATCATGGGCAGGTCAGATGTATCATGTGATATCTTCACATTTTGAATATTTGCAGCTTTCATCACATTTTACTGTACTGGTTGTGAATGAATTGTGAGACTCCATACACATTCTGAGTAGCACTTAGGGGATTCCAAACTAAACATATGATTCAGATTTGTGAGAGGCTTTTGGTACTTTTATTAATGTAATACCATGATTTTTCTTTCAGTGGTTGCATTTGCCCATATCTGGATATTAATGACAATTTTCTCATTGTTTTAACTTTTCACAATACCTGTAATGATGTCTTTTGTTTCTTTTTCTCTGCAAGTTTGTTTAAGTATTCAAGTTATGCTGCTAACTTTAATTCATCGCATGTTCTTGATTTTTCTATTGGATCATGTCACTTGGTTTTTATTTGACATTCTGACATCATTGGCAGGTTACTTGTGCTATCGTTGACATTTTTATTTTTTGGTTTTCATCACTTTTTACTAATTGCATATAACTTTGCCATAAACATTTAGAGTAATATGAAAGAGATTGAGAACTTACATGGTGGCACGACTGGCCAGTTCAACAACTACTGTTTGATTTCTTTTTCTTGATCACTATTCTTGAGATTTTGATTGCCCATGGGTCCTGTAGATGCAATGAAACTGATTAATTTTCTATGACTTCAACTACCTTGGGGATTGAGCTTCTTGTGATGGCCCATGTACATAGGCTAAGATTTTGCTGTTCTCATTTGTTGATTGGGAACTTATTTTTGAATCCCTGTTGTACAACCACCTGGGAATTCTGAAAGTAATGACAGAATTTTCTTTTAAACTAGTTATTTTAAACACATATGCATTCTTTCACCTAACTAGGGTAAAATAACAAATGTTATACTGCATATCTAATATTGATAGTCCATATTCTCCTTGGAGGCTTGCTACCACTGTAGTTTCCAATGAGACAATTGGAGTTAGGGGGATTATAAAAGCTTTGTTTTGCCAGTGAAGGAGCAGTCAGCTTTCTCCGGAAAATCAAGACCACAACCTCCTCTACAATCAGCTTTTGCAAGGTGGTTCCGTTCTTATGAATATTGGTTTGGATAACTAGCAAATATTTTAGTCTAATATTTCTGTTGTTTTGGTCTCTAACCTTTTGCTTCCAATTCTTGGTGTGTTTTTTTAGTCCCACACGGCTGAATCATGTAGGAGTGGGGTGAGACTTGTGCAGAGACGATAATATATGCATTTTTCCAAAAGGTATGTTGGCACTTTTCTCTGATTTTAACTAGTGTGTTTTGTTCATTTCTGGCTCTAGGCTTTATGGAAACCGACAGTGTAAAATTCTTAGATGCAAATAAGCAAAGGTGTGTGAGTTTTGATGATTAATGTTTGTTTCAAGTTTGATGGCATTGAATCCACAATACAGATGTTTTACTGATGTTATCTCATTCTAGATATAATTGTTTGTGTAGCTTCTTAAGCTAGTTGCCCTTAGAATAAAAGGCTTGTCTGAAATATTTGAACTACCCAATCTTGTTATGGAACAAGTTTATCGGCTTCTAAACCTCGTGCTTAGCCAGTGAACAAGTATATTTTTCAATAATCATATTGACTAATTTGTAGCATCTATGGAATTTCAAAGGTCAGTTCCACTTGCAATTGAAATAGATTGCATTTGCAAATATCCAACTTTGCAAATAACAACCAGTTTGATTTCTTGTGATTTATTTTTCAGGTCCAAGGAATGGACTTGACATTTCGGGAGATTATTTTTAAACTACAGGAAGCTGCCTCAATGGTCTTTGTTGATTCGTCATCCACAAAGCGATATGGGGTTTATTATTTCTTTTCAGCATTCATAGGCATACGCTGCATACCCTTATCAAGCTAGTTATTCCCAATATCAATTAAAAGATGTCAATATTTATTCAAATCTGTTATCATGTCCTTTGTTGAACAGAACTCAGGGCATGAGACAGTGAATATTATTGCATTTTACAAGAGTAGTTATATAGCTGATGTCAAGCCATTGTTGTAACAGTTTGCTCCTTGCGATTCCTGTTGGAAATACTAAGACAACTGAGAGGGGGGGAGGGGGTGAATTAGTTGTTACTATGCTTAAACAATTGTATGCCTATTAAAATGTTATTAACCTTCTTCAAGTGATCATCAAGATTATGCAAGTCATGAACAACA
>SNQJ01S0065239.1:46304-65357 GCA_010110895.2 Picea sitchensis | reverse complement strand
TATTGCAATTTTAAATTTGATTATCTTTTTTACCCTAATTTAATTATGTTTCAATTTCAATTTCAAGGTACATAGCCAAATTAAGAACCAACTCTTTGGCTGGCTAGCACATAACAAAATTGGCTCTCTTGCACATAACAATGGTACATAATAATGACACAACAAAAATGGCTCTCTAGCACATAACAATGGCACATATAATAATGACACAACAAAAATGGCTCTCTGGCACATAACAAAACTGACTCTTTAGATGGAACATGGCACATAACAAAACTGACAAATGGTCCCTCTAAAAACATTAACGCATGGACCCTTATGAAAACTCTTCATGGAAAGAGACAATGTGATAGAACAATGTGCATGGAACATGGCACATAACAAAACTGACAAATGGTCCCTCTAAAAACATTAACGCATGGACCCTTATGAAAACTCTTCATGGAAAGAGACAATGTGATCTAGACAACCTAGATATATTGTGTTTTATATGAAAATACTAAAATCAATTTTTAAATAAAAAATGATAAATGTACTCTTCCAAAAAAAAGTCAAGGAATCTATAATATATGTGACTTAGAAAATCTATGCACTTAAAATTGAACCTTTATAAATTAATTTTTAGATTAAAATATGACAAATGGATGCTCCCAAATCTATAATCTATGTAACTTAAATTGAATCCTTCCAAGAGAAAAAAAGAATCTAGACGATGTAATTTAGAATAAATTACAGAAAAATAAATAAATATAATCTATGCAACTTAAAATTGACTCTAGGTTTAGAGGGTGGGGTATATACATCTCATAAAGAATCTAGACGATGTAATTTAGAATAAATTACTGAAAAATAAATAAATATAATCTATGCAACTTAAAATTGACTCTAGGTTTAGAGGGAATTGACTCTAGGTTTAGAGGGTGGGGTATATACATCTCAATAGACTTTAGATTTTATTTTTATTTTTAGTAATATTTATAACTACAATATTTTTCATAAAATCCTATTATAAAAAATAAAAAATAAATCAATTTTTCACAAAATCATATTACAAAATAATAAAAAATAAATCATAAAAAATAAAAAATAAATCATAAAAAATAAAAAATAAATCAATTTTTCACAAAATCATATTACAAAATAATAAAAAATAAATCATAAAAAATAAAAAATAAATCAATTTTTGACAAAATCATATTACAAAATAATAAAAAATAAATCGATTTGAAGATTTTATAAACACAAATCCAAATCATTTATAAAAATGATTTCAAATTTTGATTATCCAATGTATTCAACAAAAATACATATAAAAGACAATAACATTTAGAAATAATATCTTTAATTAAATTATTAAAAACTACTTGCAAAATATTTCACACACTAGAAAGGTTCACGGTAAGCACCGTCACAGTGAAGTTCGCCAAAATTTGTTTTCATAGATTTGAAAACAGTGGTTGCAAATAACCATTATTCCATCAACAAGAATTAAGGTATCCAGAGAGGCAGAGAACCAGAGTATAGATAGCAACTAGCATTCATACCTTATCGGATTACGTTTTTCGACCATAAATGGTTTGTTGAAGTCTGCATTATGCGTTCATACCCCAAGGATTCTCTAACTACCTAACAAATGTTAGGTAGCTATAGAGGTAATGGGGGGCTAGAGGGCCCATAATGATAATAGTGGAGGTCATTCAATGCAAGGTGGATTAGGTCTTCTATATTATTAAATAAGACCCATTATGGTAGTTAGATATAATAAATGAGTAGTTAGATATATTAAATGCAAGAGGACTTCTTAGAAGATTATACTTCTAGAATATTCCTCTTCTAGAATGTTCTTGGGTGATGGTGACACTATATAAAGGGGTTCAAGAAATGTAAGGGGATATGAAGAGAAATATTGTGTTTGGAGCTAAAGCTCAATAGGAGGATGCCCTCTCGAAGAAACAAGTGAACATGAGAGGATCTCTTCCCTAATAAGATCCATTGTATGGTGTTGTCCTACCTCAAGAGTTTGGTAATAATAAAGTGTGGTTTTTTCTATATTGCTCTATGGATCTATTGTGTATTTAGTATTTGTGGTGATTATATTTGTATATCTATTTAGGTTCTTAACAAGTGATATCAGAGCACTTTCCTTGGCATACATTGTGGACAAATATTTTTTTATTTTTGCACATTTTTTTTTCAGAGAAGAAAAAAGAGGGCCATGACATTCCAGATTTTTTTGGTATATTTATGTGAATTTTTTTGCAGAACCAGGTTGTAAATCTGAGTTCCTTTTTGAAAAACACCAAAGTTAAAAAAAATAAAATCATTTGGAACAGAGTCCGAGAAGTCAAGATATTGAAGTTTTAAAATCTGTAATTTTTTAGGGTTTTTTCTGCAGACGACGATGTGTTTTTATTTATTTATTTCTGTAGCTGATGGAGGCCGAATTTGCCCAAAAAAATTACAGATCTGAGTTTTTCTCACAATTTTACCAAATTTCAAAAAAAAATCAGCTAAAACGGAGTCCGGGAAGTGAAGTTATGAGCATTTTAAATTCAATAGTTTTTTAGGGTTTTTCTAGAAAAAATCGCGATTTTCTGCCGTAACTTATTGTTCTATTTTTTGGGTTTTCATGATGACTACGGGATTGAAGATTTCATAGGGTGTTTAGATGACTATTTCCTCTCAAACTCTCAAATGAATTCTACAAATTAATGAAGCATTCAAATCCCAATTGTATAACACATTGGATGTTAGATTGCATGACCTTGTAGATGACTTCAATGATAGTTTTTGTAGTATTCAAGATTATTTGGATAACATGCAGGAGAGATTTCTTATGACAGGCCTCAGGAATGAATATAATCAAGAAATATATGTTTGGTATGATTTTGAGGCTGATTGCGATGATTGATATATGGATAGTTGTCGTTTCCGAGATGACAACCACTTCCATATTTTATTTGATGACTCTACTCCACCTTTTATAGAGAAAATCAATGTCCCACATCAAGAACTAATCACTAGCGTCCAACCTGCATATTCTACAATGGTATTGTTCCTTCTAGATTCATCTTTGATCATCTCTCACTATGTGGATGAATATTCTTATTTGGATCCACATGATATGTGTTAGTATTGGGAGCATCATTTTCAGTTGGTTATTGGGTGTCGATATTTTTCGTGTGGAGTTCACATGAGCACTTGGACATGGGATCCTAGTTTACAATGGAGGTTGGACTACTTCAACATGGTGGCTTTGATTTTTCAATGAGACTCTGGTTCTCTAGTCTACTTCATCACTATTGTTCACACTTATCCATGGGACCCTGGTTCTCTAGTCTACTTCAGCACTATGGTCCACACTTATCCATGGGACCCTGATATATGGTTGTACATCAAGCATTGAGGACAACGCTTTCATAAGGGGGATGGAATGTTAGATATCTAGAAAGGTAATGGGGGAGCCCAAAGGGCCAATAATGATAATAGTTGAGGTCATTTAATGTAAGGTCATTTATCCCCTGGATCCTCGATCGATGTGAGGCATCAAATTCATCATCTAAAGAACTATTATAAGAAAATAGTTCTCAATGTAAGGTGGACTAGGCCCACTATATTATTAAATAAGGTCCACTATCGTAGTTAGATATAATAAATGCTAAAAGATTTCTTAGAAGATTCTATTTCTAGAAGATTCCTCCTCTAGATGTTCTTAGGTGATGATAGCACTATATAAAGGGGTTCACAAAATGTAAGAGGATATGAAGAGAAATATTGTATTTGGAGATAAAACTCAATAGGAGGATGCCCCCTCGAAGAGACAAGTGAATAGCAGATGATCCCTTCCATAATAGGATCCATTGTATGGTGTTGACCTATCTCAAGGGTTTGGTAATAATAAAGTGTGGTTTTTTCTATATTGCTCTATAGATCTTTTGTGTATTTAGTATTTGTGGTGATTATATTTGTAGATCTATTCAAGTTCTTAACACCCTCAACGTACAACCGATGACAGACAGACTTATCATACTAGACCTTGACACGTCTTTTATTCACTTCGATGGTCGTAGAGGCATCTCGACGCTGCTCGTCAAGATTCTCTAGGTGCACAAGGCTGGTTGTCAAGATTCTCTAGGTGCACAAGTACTGTTCAAGATTAAAAGTGTCGGGTAGGAGCACAATTTCCAATCAAGAGAAGAGATTTTTCATTGAATAGGTAAGATCAAATCTATGCGTACTAACTGAAAGGGAGAAAAATCTGGCATCCTTGAACAAGGTCTCGACATGCTCAAAGTTCGTGATAGCATGATAAGCACATATTTTCTCTCGGTCGATAGTTTCTAAAATGGTCTTGAGAGACTTGATCTCTACTTGTCCATTTGCTTGGGGGTAAGTAAAGGGAAGAATGATCATGTTTAAACCCCAGTTTAGATGCTATTCTTCCATCATTTCATTCTGAAGTGAATTCCATGATCACCGAGAATCTCACTCGGGATTCCGAAACTCGCTATAATTTGATTGAATATGAAGAAGGCTACAATATTTTCGGCCGATGACCGAGGAATGGCCTCTAACCATTTAGTGAAATATTCTATGGCCATAATAATGTGTTGATACCCCCAACCGAAGTTAATAATCAACAAAGTCCATCCCCACTTGGTGAAGGGACCAAATAATAATGAATGGATTGAGAGGGGATGGATGCGAACGCATTTTCCGAAAAGAAAACTTGGTAGGGGTGACACTTCTTAACCAAGTCAACACAATATTTAAAGACAGATGGCCAAAAATAACTGACTCACAAAATTTTCTATAGGTTGTCGAAGCTCCAGAGATAGATGACCACAACACAAGCCCCACCGTGGAAATCATTTAACATGTGCTCGACTTCTTCAGAGTTAAACAACCATGTAAGATATTGTATAATCCCCGAAGATATAGAGTGTCTCTAACGATAAGATAGTTCTTAGCTTGATATCAAGATAGTTTACTCCATCATCTCAGGAGAGATGATGAGGGAACTTCAAAGTTTTAATATAGATAACAAGAACAATGTCTCCATGCTGTGGTTTGACGACGACAAGGAAAATGTGTTCATCCGCAAATGAATCAACATGAATACTATCCTTGTCCGATCGAGGGAAGTCGATATTAACTCGATATGGTTTTTGACAACAAAGCGCTCTAAGCTACATCTATGACCTAGAAATGTACAACACCTCCTTATTTTATTGGGTGAGGAAGGAACAAAGTGCTCGCCTGGACACTAGGAAGCGAAGAAGGCAAGCCTGAAGATGAGAGTTAGGAAATAGAGTTAGTTTGTTTCCCAGAGTATCATAAGTTCCGGAAGTCTTTAGTTAAAGTGAAATAAAGCAGGTCAGAGAGCAAAGGGTTACAGACTCCAAGCTTGTAAGAGATATCCATACATCTCTATCGGGCCTCACCTCCCCTCAGAATTCGCCACCAGGACTCATGGCCAATCCTATGCCCACGCTTACCTCCCATCCCAGCGAAAAATTAGTGATTTTTTGGATTTCGCAGAAACAAAATACGGTATCTAACTTTAGTAGGATGACAATCCATTTATTACATTCCTGCGATATGCCCGGTATGACTTAAGAAATGGATTGACATCAAAAACCACTGTAGTTTTTCAAAGCAATATATAATGTCGTAACCTTTGAACTGCAGGTGAACGACAACCAAAGCTATCTTTCAAACATGAGAATATTTGAGCTCAAGAATGACTAAGTTTAGATTCACATAGTGAATGACGGTTCACTCTGAGCTCTTCATCATCCTCCTTAACCAACACCATACCAATCGTCACTTTAGACACAGCGATATAAATCAAGCAATCTCTACTGTAGTTGGGAGACTTCAATATAGGCGTCGATACCAAGGCTTTCAAAGCATCAAAGGATTCACATGGGCTTGCTCATCCGTGATTAAAGGAGTGTTTCATTCTCTAAGACGATGAAACCCTTAGTAATATTGGCATAGTTCACTATAAACCATCATAAGAAGTTAGCTTTACCCTATAAACCTTGAAGTTAGAATAGTGCGAGGAGGAAATCGGGTGTTGCTCAACCTTTAACGAATCTACTATGATCCTAGTCTCAGACCAAAAATCCTAGAAGATGTCCCGACCTAACGAAAAGATGCATTTATGAGGGTTCAACCGAATGTGATAATGGTGACATCTTTCAAAGACTAGTCAAAGGTTCTTAGGCGATCCACTCTCTTACTAGAGTGAGCAACAAGATCGCCAAGATAGGCTTCAACTATATGCTTGAGATCGCGGAAATACCAAGGTTCATAGCATTGTGTTGAAGGTCGCCGGACGCTTTTAAGGTCGTAGAAATGCATCTTTCCTCGGGTATTTAAAGTACCACAAGGTTAAATAAATGAAGTCTTATGTTGGTTCTCGGTTTTAATCTGAATTCTACATACCCTAAAAATTCATCCATGAAATAAAAATTCCTTCCCCAAGACACTCATTGAGAATCCGACGATAAAGGTACGGGTTATCTTCTAGGGACAAAGCCTTTTTTAGGTCACCAAAATCCATGCATACATGGATGGTTCCTTGGTTTTTATTCACAGGAACTGGATTGGACACCCAATTCACCAAGGAACCCGTAGATAAAAGCCAACATTAAGAAAATTCTTTCTACCGCCTTTAATAGCAATCTTCCATGGATTGACAAATCTAATACATTGTCGAACATGATTAGCATCCAAGTAAGTTTTAATCTCATGTTCGGACACCAGGGTCAATCCATCGAATATCTTCATATGACCAAGCCAATACTTCTAGAATTCCTTGAAGAGTTTATGTAGATTAGATTTCTCAAATGGAACAATCCGCATCGATGTATACATTTTCAATATATCCAGGGATGCGAGAGATATCGATCGTGACTCAGAGGGGAGATAATACTGCTCACATGTTTCCTTTGGCATAAATGCCATGTGTATCAAATGGAACTATCGACGTGACCGACTATCTCCCACAAAGTAGATCTAAAGTCATCTTGTTAGATTCTAGCAAGCTTTGGGAGAAAATAAGAGAGATGATTCATATCATCCCAAGGTTTGTCGTAACCATTCATTCTTGATGATAGCTTCATTTAAAGGAAAATTCTCATCAGTATACCAGCATCAAGATGATGAAGTAATTCCACATGTATTCCATGACAGATCTCTGCTAATTGTTTATGCCATTATTATAGCTCTTCCTGCATTTCAATAGATAAGAGCATCATAAGAACAAGATCACCGAGAAATACACATTCACAAGAGACACAACATTTATCCCGAAACCCTCTAGGGGAAGAAAACCCAACAAAACTTTCCTTTATCATAAATAGCTTTATACAATGTTTAAGAGATAACTCAAACCAATACGTATAGTCCTCTAAGAGATGCTTCACTCTTCCTCCTCTCTCCAACTGTAATTGCTTGCCTCATAAGAGAATGAGCAAGTGAGTTGTGTGTGTTAGAAGGAGGCTAGCCTCCCATATACAAAATCGGCACGTGTGAAAGGTCACCACCGGCAGGGTCGAATTTCACTGGTGGGTAAACCCACCTTTAATTAATTCGGTCTTCCATTATAACCGCTAGTCCGGAATTCTTATTCTAGCCTTTATAATTGTCCGATGACCAATCCACAAAAGGATTTTGGTCCTTATACAATATCGGCCATGATTAATCCACAATGGGGATTAATCCAATAACAATAATAATACTAATGACATGATTAATCCACAATGGGGATTTAATCCAATAATAATAAGAATGTTCTTCACAAGCATATTATTTCAACGCTCTTCTTTAACAAGAAGGGTATTCTTCATCAAATATCGCAGAGAGGTCTCAGAGATCATCGCATCCGGAGGACAAGACTAATATCATCTGGAAACATCAAGGCATTTAATACGAGTCATCGGAAGTTTTCTTCGTCGGCATCATCATCATTCTCGAAGAATGCTATCATCATCTCGCAGATCAAATATGTATCAAGATAAATGATACCATAAATACCTAGGGTCGGGTACATCACATTTTACATCGATCAATGTTGCTGCCTTCGGGTAAGCCGGTAGCTCGCTGTCAAATATCTTTCTTGCCGCTTCAACAACTAGGTTAGAAGCAAGAATATCATCATCTCAAGCATGCCTAACAACTAGGGTCATGTTGCAGGAATCACAACGTCATGCTTTACGTGCTAACAACTAGGTCGGGTTGTAGACTCATCTTTCTTTTTACGCTTAACAACGGGTCGGGCAAGGAACACATCAACATCTAACTTTACATCTAACAACTAGTTCAAAAGAAAGGAACACACAACATATTGCTTTACATCTAACAAATAGGACAGAAGCAAGGAATCAACGACGCCATGCTTTATGTCTAACAAAGAGGGCCGAAGAATGACTCATCTGCTTTACGCCTACCGCGAGGTCGTAAGCAAGGATCACAATTTATCGCCATGCTTACATCTAACAACGAGGTCGGGAGCATGACTCATCTTGCTTTACTTCTAACAGTGAGGTCATAAGCAATGACTCGTCTTTCTTTATGTTTAATAGTGAGGTCAGAAGAAAGGATCGCATGGTGTCATGCTTTACATATAATATCTAGGTCATAAGCATGAATCATATTTCTTTACGCCTAACAACGAGGTCGGCATGATCTATCTTGGTTTTACGCCTACCAGAGGTTTAAGAAAGGTGATCACACAACGCCATGCTTTTATGTCTAACAACCCAGGTCATAAGCATGACTCATCTGCTTTACATCTAACAACAGCAGGGGTCAAGCAAGGAATAAATATATATGCTCCCCTTCGTGGAGGGTCCTTTTTGACTATACCAAGCTTATCTAGAAGTGTTCAAACTTCTTACATGCAGATAGAGGCTTAGTCAACACGCCACCACAACCTGCTCATCTCATTGGTATAATGCACCGGGAGTTTTCAAGCGTTCTCTCTTCGTAATTGATGTCGCGATGAAATGATAGCGGATCTCTATGTGTTTCAACCTATCATGAAACAATGGATTATCATAGAGTTTGATACAACTTTGATTGTCACATAGAATCGCGGTTTTCTCTCATCTCCAAATCAAAAAAGGCCTATCAGCAACTTTCGAAACCATATAACTTCACAGCTGGAAGAACACACAACAATGTACCCTGCTTTCGTTGTACTGAGAGAAATACTTGATTGCTTCCTACTCTACCACGAGATCATAGTCATCCCAAAACTAAAACAAATATCCGGAAATGTTTTTTGTTCAGTAATGCTTCACTTCAACTGGCATCGTAAGATATCCATCACGTAAGTCAAGATTCCATCATAGTCGGTAGACCATAATCCATCGTATTCTTTACAGGCTCATCACATGTTTGCGGGCCATCGGATGAAATGTATCCGGGTCGCCTTTAAACCGACTCAAGGTACTACATCAAAACAGATGTCCAACGGTGGCGTTTCAGCCAGTACATCAACATCCACACCGTCCGCATGCTGTGGCATCTATCAAATCTCGACGGTATCGACTAACAAAATTTCGCTTCCATGGGAGGTATTGATGACTTCAGATTTCTAGCATGTCGAATTCTTTAAGATTTCGAATTGCACTTCCTTGGTTGGGCAGATTCTTTTCTCGATCTCCCATACCTCAAGGCCTATGAAGGCTTTTATTAGACCAAGGGTTCATTTCAAATTCTCATGCAGTCTCGCTTACATTCAAGGATGAGCTTTTCTTCTCCGCTAAGAATAATTCATCCACGTACAATAGTAATATTATCGGTTCATTATCCATCATTTTGAAGTACACATTTGAGTCTCCTCTTTACTCTTGGTAAAGCCTAAGCTCTGCCAAGAATTGTGTATAATTTGCCATACTAAGCTCCGGGAGCTTGCTTCAACTGCATAAGGTTTCTTCAATCAATGTAGACATGAGACTTCCTACCTTCAATCTCAAATCCTTGGGGTTGCTCTATACACTTCCTCATCAATGACACCATCCAGAAAAGCTGCTCTTCACATCCATCTGGTACAACTGCCACTTCATCTTGGAAGCAAGAGCTATAATGGTTCGATCGGGCGTATTTACTGTGAGCGAATGTCTCTTCATATTCCATACCTTCCTTCTAGAAAGCCAATGAAATGACAAACCTTGCTTACATTTCTCAATACTTCCAATGAATGATATTTTAGAGCCATTTTGATGATACCATATCTCCATTTTTCGTCCGGGAACTATTTCCACATCATTCTTTATTATGGATTGGTATTCCTCACATGGCATCTTTCCCATTCCTTCTTGGATGGCCTTCAAAGCAGCTGTGGTTCTTCATCAAGTAGATTTGCACATCAAAGCCATGTAACCGAGAATGGGATTTGGTCTTTTCACTCATCTCATGAAGTTCCTTCGAACACCATACTTCTCTCCATCTTTAATGTTTTTCCCAAGCACATGCTTTCTTTTATGGGAGAAGGCCATTTGAGGAGGTTCTTGAACTTCTATATCATGATCTTAGGAGTCTCCTCATCAGGGTAAATTACGACTTCACAGTTCTCAAGTACTCTAGAACTTCCCTACCTGATTCTCACAGAGTCCCTGGATTTACGTGTTCCTCAAGCCGACATCTTCTTGATTTCTTAAGTGTCGCTTATTCATCAAAGGTCACGCCCATGCTGATCTCAATATGGTTGGACTGGTATGTAGATTTTGAAGCCTTGAGACTTAATAAATATTCCCTTCTTTTCCCCAAGGGTCTCCAAATTTTGTTTTTCTTTCGTATAATGAATAAACACCGACGCCAAATATTTTGAGAGATGGCTTACTTCTAGCTTCATTCTGGAGAACATCTCTAGCAGTGGTGTCTTGAGCCCAAGGCACTATGGGACCTACATGCACATAAACAACTGCCATTGTCGCTTCTTCCCATAAGCACATATAGGAAGATTTTGATCTTCACAACTTCCAACAGATGGTTCTGTTTCTTCCTTTCAGCTACATCGCTTTGTTGGAGATCTTGATCCCAACATCTGCATATTCCACAAATTTTGAGGTATATTTTCCTCCATTATCCGATCTCGAAATATCTTAATCTTCCTTACAGTATGGTTCTCTTATCAAGGCTTTGAATCTTTGATCTTGTTGAATACTCTTCAAATATATCCGTAAGTCTTTTTACTTAGAATAATCATTAATGAATGATATTAGTATACATACCCATTATTGGAGTGATGACGGCATTGGGCCACATACACATAAATGAACGAGTTCTAGGACTCCTTCATTTGTTGTCCCTCTTCGAAAACTGGTTTCTTGATGTTCTCCCTTTGTGCACATCCATTGCATACGCCCTTCATGGTCACCTTTGAGTTCTCGTAAACTTTGTGATAGCTTTATACGTATGGTAGCTTTGTAGTTGATGTGTGAGCTGAAATCTTCAGAGTTCACATGGGATTCTTCAATACGCTATCAAGTGGGGAGCTCGAAAGTGACCCACCTTCTTCTTTTCCAATCGATGATTGCTTCATTTATGATTTATTCTTTAGCACGTTTCCAACCTCGCCAGGCTTCCCTCATGTGACCCCGAGCAAGGTCAACAAAACAACAAGCAAAGTTAGTCAATATCCTTCTTGATAATATAAGTTAAATAGTTGAACAATCATCGCCAATAGTTTCTTTAGAGTCGGTGGAGTAAATATAACATCCGGCACAAAGAGTCGAGAGTAAATATACATCGTAGATCAAAAAAGAAGCATGAGTTTTCGGATCCCCGAGTTTTTCGGTGATTCTGCACTACGAGAAAAGTTGGTAATTGTTTGCGAAAGTGGAAAATTTCTCTAAAGTCCCCGAATCAAGAAATATGTACCGTTATTGACAGGGACACGTGTCCATAAATTAATGAGCATCCGAAAGTCCAACTGTCCGGAGGATTTTTTTCAAATTTACTTTGGCATGAAAAGGGTCGAAGTCCAGAAGCCCAAACTTAATCCAAGCCATCCAGTTTCGAGGACACATGGACCGTGGATCCCTACCTTTCGCCACTTCAAAGTTCAATGATTTGGGAAACACTGCGTGTTGACATCTCAGAACTCCTAAATCCCAGAGTTTTGAAGTAAATCACAACCATTACGTTGAGGACGAGAGTCGAGACGCATTATTTACATTAGGAAATATTTGGCAGCTTAAGCTGCGCTGAAGAACTCGAAGCCTGAAGTTCTAAATTCTATCATAGTCATTGGTTGTTGGAGGAATAAAGGGCCATAGATCAGTATAGACCTCCAGTTCACAATTTGGTGATTCGGGATGAAGCATGGTTTAAAGTGTGAAAAATCTTGAATGTCGGAGTCTGGAGTAAGCACAGACCTCTGATTTGGGATGAAATTTAGCTGACCGATATGTAATTTCAACATTCAATAATTCATGGGTATTGTGTGTTGGAGCATGGAAAACTCCTGAAGCCCGGAGCCTCAAAGTTACTGCGAGCTATAGATTTCGGTGTGGGATGTAGACCGTTGATACTGGGGGAAGTTCGTGACCTCGGCCAATTCGACGCTCACAAAGGTTTTGGAAGGTGTTGAGGGAAAAATACTAGAGTCCAAAGCTTCAGAGCAATCGGTTAGTGCTATGTTAGGCAATTTGGTTCTATCCTGGTCATATGCATTCAATGAGGTGCTGCTTATAGCTAATTGATAATAAAAGTCAAAGGCTTTGGTAGTGTCTGTGGGTTTTGTTGGACCCACACGAGGAAATTAAGGGGCCTATGTGCATTTAGAGGGGATCCAACATGGATCCAAGAGCTAATTCAACTCATGCATCTATTCTAGACCGTGAAGGCCATTTGCGCTCCAGAGAAGGTGGGGCTCAGACGCATAAGATTCCTAGGGATATAAAATCCTAATGGATTTAATTAATTATTGACCACAACTAGCATATAAATGCACATGTACTTTGATAGACCGTCCTACTGCATCTTTTCAGATCTTCCTAGGGGATGATCAATCCTCTAGATATAAAAATCATAATGGAACTATCCGCCGTTGGTAACGATACTATAGTATCATCAACATCACTTCCCATTTCGAGAGATATCCTTTTAGACAACACCAAGCTTGTCCGGGAAGTACTAAACTTTACACGAGAAAGAGGATTGGTCAAGACATATGAAACTTGCTCATCCATGCCAACTTATTGGAGCTTTATAGATACCCTTTGCTATTCATATCACGAATGTAGTGATACGCAAGATTCACATGTGCCTCAATTATCACAAAAATAATGGTTCTCGTCATCTTATACAACTCAAGTTATCACATAGAATCATCGATGGGATTCATATCCAAATTGACAAACCTATCAACAAATCCATATGATTCAAATAACCTATAACATGCTCCAATGTATTTCGCTTCTTTCGTGCTAAGAAAAATACTATATTGCTTCCTTCTTTTCCATGAAGTCATGGATGACCCTGCCTAAAATAACATCCCGAAGTGTTATTTCTATGAGGATCATTTCCATCCCAATTTGAATCATTATAACCATACAATCTGAGGTCAGGATCTCCAGTATAGAAAATACCATAATCCAACGTACCCTTAAGGTATCTCATCACATTCTTTGTAGCTACAAGGTGAAAACATCTGGGCTCTACCAGATACCGACTCAAGGTGTTCACAACAAAGCATATATCTGGCATGGTATTCATCGGATATATCAACGACCCAATAATCTGTCTGTACATAGTAGTATCAACTAATTCTGATGAAGTATCAACCGAGAGCTTCAAGTTTTTTTCCATGGGTGTGTTCATGGATTTACATTCTAACATGTCAAATCTCTTTAGTATTTCAACTGCATACTTCCCTTGGTTAAGGAATATCTTCTCTGGGCTTTGCCAAACTTCAATACCTAAGAAATAATACATCGAGACTAGCTCTTTCATTTCAAACTTGGAAACAGGCTTCTTCTTACACTTTGTGATGAGATTTTCTTATCATATTAAGATTAAGTCATCCATATATAGTAGCTGTATAACTAGCTCATCCTTCATAACCTTTAAGTAAAGGTTAGAATCAACTTTACTCTTGGTAAAGCCCAAACTTGTCAGGAAACTATCAATTTTTCCATACCAAGCTCTAGGATCTTACTTCAGCCCGTACAGATCTTTCTTCAACCTGCAGACATGAGTTTTCCTATCTTCAACTTCAAACCCTTTTGGTTGTTCTATATAAACTTCTTCAATAACACAATTTAAGAAGGTTTTTTTCACATCCATCTGGTGTAACTTCCACTTCATTTTGGCTGCAAGAGATATGATGGTTTTGATAGAAGTGTATTTGGCTATAGGAGAAAATGTCTCTTCATAATCAATACCTTCCTTTTAAGAAAAATCACGAGCCAAAAATCTTGCTTTATGTTTTTAAATACTTCCATCTGTTGCATGTTTTTATCTTGTATATCCACTTGGAAGATACCACATCTTTTTTCTTTGGTCTGGGAACTACTTCCCATACATCATTATTTATAATGGACTGGTATTATTTTGTCATGGAATCCACCCATTCTTTCTTCTGAATGGCTTCTTCAAAGAAAGTAGGTTCCTTTCTAGGAGATCACACATAAAGGCCATATAGTTGGAGAATGGTTTAAGTTTCTTGCTTTGTCTCATGGTTCCTTCTGGGACACCATACTTCTCTGCATCTTGAATAATTTCTCTCACCCAAGCTAGATTTCTCTTGTGAGAGATCATCATACAGGGAGGTTCTTGAGATTCTATCATATCATGACCTTCTGTAATCTCATCATCAGGGTTAACTGTAACTTCCTTCATGGGTTTCACAACTCTGGGAGATACAAGTTCTTCTTTATATACTTCTTCAAGATGGAATTTCCTTCATATATTGAGTGTTCTGTCTTCATCAAAGGTTACATCTCTGGTGATATCAATATGACAGTAATCTGGTATGTAAATTCTGAAGGCCTTAGAGACCTCAGAGTATCCAATAAATATTCCCTTCTTTCCCGAGGGAGCCAACTTAGTTCTCTTTTCTTTTGAAGTGTGTACAAATATTGGAGAACCAAATATTTTGAGATGGATTACTTCTGGATCCTTTCCGGTGAACATTTATTTGGGGGTTTTGAATCCAAGTGCACTATGGGATAATTTGTTTTGGACATAAAAAAATGTTCTTGCTACTTCAGCCCATACGTGCATTGGAAGATCTTGATCTGAATCATAGTCTTCAATGCTTCCATAAAATTTCTATTATTTCTTTCTACCACACCATTTTGTTGAGGATTATAGGGAGTGGTGAGATCCCTCTTAATCTTGATATCTCTGCAAAAGATTCCAAATTAATTTGAGGTGTACTCTCCTCCATTATCTAAACTGAGTATCTTGATTTTTCTTTCAGAGAGGTTTTCTACCAAGTTTTTGAATTCCTTGAAATTTCCGAGTACTTCATCTTTTGACTTAAAAAAATAAACCCAAGTATTACGAGAGTAATCATAAATAAATGATACATAGTATACATACCTGCTTAGAGATGTTGATGGAATTGGACCACATACATCTGAGTGGATGAGTTCCAAGATTCCTTCTACTTTACTGTCACTCTTTGGGAAAGGATCCTTTATGTTAATTCCTTGTGCACAACCCTTTCATACACCTTCATGATCAACCTTAAATTATGGTAAACCTGTAACTACCTTGCTTACATATGGTAAGGCTTTGTAGTTGATGTGAGCCAATCTTCTATGCGAAAGTTCACAAGGATTTTCAATAGAGTGAGTTAAGGCTACATTTGAGTGGCCTTTTAACTTGTACAAACCTCCTTCTTCTGTTCCAATAACAAATGCATATTCTATATTTTTTCCTTTAGGACACATAAGAACTTCACCATCTATGAATGAAAAATTGAAACATTTCTTATCTAGGGCTGAGATAGAAAGTACATTCTTTGTCAAACCTGGTACATAGAGTACATCCTTCATTCTCATTGGAGTTCTTGAATCTAGTTTGTAGGTGGATTCTCCAATTCCTTTCATAGGGTACTGATAATCATCTCCCAGTGAAAATGTTTGGGGGGAAGTCCTTTTCTATAAGGCTAGAGAGAATTTATTTCTGACCTGTCATGTTCTTAGAAGAACCACTATCTATGGGCCAAGTATCCTCTCTAGGTGTCACAGATCCTGAGAGGGAGAAAAAAAAAATAATATTCAATTTATTTTTTGGTAAACTTCTTGGGTGGCTCATCATATTCAGTTGCATGGGCATGGTGTCTTTTTCTATTTCTCTTCTTGTATTCTTCCTTTATGGTAGGAAGGTTCTTAGCAATGTGTTCCATCTTATCACAATGATAACATTGATAAGAGGAGAAGTCTTTTCCCTTTCTTTGACCCTTATGATATTTCTGGAATCTCCTTGGAGGGTGAGATTCTTGATGAAAGTGGGTCTCCTTTTGGAAATGAGACATTTTATTTCCTCCTTTAGCATGATAATCTAGGGATTTATCTTCATCTCTTAATAGTATGACTTCTCGATTGGCCACTCTTCCTTCTTCTTGAACACATTCTTCCCATAGATTGTCAAATTGGAGTTTCTCTTTTCTTGCACAGATAGTTTGGATGAAGGAATCCCAAGGTCTTGTGATACCATTAAGATATGCCATTATGAGTTCATATTCATATAGGTTGTCTCCAATTGTTTCTAATTGTTCCTTGAATTGAGAAACCCTATAGAAGTAGTCTTGAACTGTTTCTCCTTTCTGCATCTTTGTATTCTTGAGTTGGGTTCTCAGATTCATATTCCGGTTGATGTTCTTTCCTTCATACATTCAGGTTATGGAATAAAACATATATTTTCGAGTATTATTAGAGGACACTTGAGGGATCAAGTGGTCTTTAATGGAATCTACAATTATTCTTTTGGCCCTAATCATATCCTTCTTGTACTTATGTTTGGCTGCTTCTTTGGGTTTCGATACATTTTCTTTTATGAATTTTTCATGGTCATTCTCTTCAATAATGAGTCCAATTGTGTACTTCCAGGAATGAAAATTTTCCATGCCTTCTAACTTGTCAACAAGATTGGTGCTTGCAACCACCTTTACCCAGAGCTAACAAAATGACCAGAAAATGAAAGTGCTTAGAAAATGAATCTGAACTTACTAGGAGATGCGCTGAGATGAGGCAAGTGAGCTGGATCTAAATGTTTCAAAACATTCCCAGTTTTACCTCTTGAAACTTGACCTGCACACTTTTGGATTGGTACTTCTAGTACTGGTTTTGGTTTCTTCGTTTCCTAGTTTTTTTGTACTACTCAAAACTATTGTTTGACTTTTTTGAGAGTTTATCCACTGAAAGGGTGTGCTCAATATGCCAAAGGATGTGCTAGGGTATGGTGCACTTCCCTAGATAGTTTTTGGTTAGAAATTCCTCTTCAGTAAAAAACGCTAATTTCCTTGTACGACAACAGTGGCATTTTTCGATATCCAGTGAAAGTTTGTTTATTCAGTCAAGTTATGATACCATGTTAATATTAATGTTGTTATCAGGTTATTTTAAAATTACTAGATCATTCAATGCATTTCCAAAACAACAACATAGAGAGGATCACTGAAAGAAACACAATCACAAGGTACACACCATTTTATCCTGGGAAACCCTCATGGGGGAGAAAAACCAAAAAAAACTTTCTCAATAATAGATTTCCAATACAATGCCAATACTAAGACCAAAACACCAAGAATAAACTAGGACTAAGCATGCTCCTCTCTTCTCCTTCCTTTTGCAACCACAACTTCCTTCAAAAGATGCACACTGGATGAGTGAGTGAGTGAATGAACAAGTGAGGCACCATCCTCACCTATAAATACTAGTTGAGGAGGATATAGGGTTATGTATCTTCTCTTGGTAGGGATGATTTATTCCAAGAGTGATTAAAACCACTTTATAAACCCTAGGGGCCAACTTTATAAATACCACCATATAAATATGGTTTGACCAATCCACAAAATAGGATTTGGTATTATACAAGAATCGACATGATCAATTCACAAAAGGGGATTTCATATATAATATAATAACTCAAATATAATTAGAATATTCTTTGAAGTTACAATATTTCATCAAAATCATCAATCCAGACTCTACACATTTTATGAATTTATTGTACCAGATTTTTCATTACTTCTTACCCATGTTGATGAAAGCAGTAGGATATGGAACAAAAGGTTCGAGAATTTAAATTTTAGATATATGCAACATCTTAGCAAGTAGGGAATGGTTGATGGTATACCTGACATCCACTTCTCCAAAGGAATTTGTGAGGGATGTGTTCTTGGAAAACACCCTCAAGATAAATTCGACAAAGGAAAGACTCAGAAGGCTTCCTCTCCTTTGGATTTGATCCACAATGATCTCATGGGCCCGTTTCCGCATTTGTGAATCAGTAAAGAAAGGTACATGCTCATTTTTTTTGATGATTTCTCATGCTTCACATGGACTTTCTTTATCAAGAAAAAGCCTAAGGTATTCCAACACCTCAAAGATTTCAAAGCCCTTGTTGAGACATAGATAGGAAAGAAGATTAAAGTCCTCCAAATAGATAATGGGGGTGAGTATGTCAACTATGAGATACCTAATCTTTGTTTTAAGGCTGAGATTCAGTTGCAACACATGATTCCTTATACTCCACAGAAAAACAGAGTGGCTGAGTGGAAAAATAGATCCCTGAAAGAGATGGCATCGTGCATGTTGCATGAAAAGTCACTTCCACATAGATTATGGGATGAAGCACTTAATTGTGCAGCCTACATCCAAAACATATCTCCCCATATATATGTCAAGGATAAAATCCCCTTCGAGGCTTTGAGTGGCCTCAAACCAGAAGTGACCCACTCCCGTATATTTGGTTCTCATGCATGGGCCAGGATTCCCTCTGAGAAGAGGAAGGAACTTGATCCATAGATTCCAAAGTGTATTTTTGTTTGATACTCGGATGGTGTGAAATGATATAGAA
>SNQJ01S0065239.1:23179-46294 GCA_010110895.2 Picea sitchensis | reverse complement strand
TTTTTCCCAGTTTGGGTTTCCAGGGGAAAAATCTCTATGTAATGTGTGTATTTTCCATTGTATATTTTTTGTTATTTTAATAAAAATATGTTTGCATTAAATATTGTACAAGGTTAGAATCTACAAGATGGATGTGAAGAGTTTATTTCTTCACAAATATCTCTCTGAGGAGATCTACATGGAGCAGCCCCAAGGATTCATGCAGAATTCGCCTTTGGTATGTTGACTGAATAAGTCTCTTTATGGCCTCAAGCAAGCCCCAAGGGCATGGTATACCAAGATGGACTCCTACCTATTTTCACATAACTTTGTATTTTGTAAGTCAAACCTGAATGTTTACATGCTCAGGACGACTAATTCACTTCTACTCCTAGTTTTGTATGTTGATGATTTGTTGATCAACGGTTGCTCAACTTCAACGATTGTTGTAGTCAAGAGGATTTTGAATGAAAGGTTCTTGATGATGGACATGGGTCCATTACTTTTATTGCTTGGTATCCAGATTAGTCATGATGTATCGATCATCAAATTGTTTTAGGCCAAGTATGCATGATATCTCCTTGAGATATTTCACATGTCAGACTGCAAGTCTGCCCCGACTCCCTTCCTATTAGGAGTTATACTTGAATATGGTAGGGACACTCCACTGTTGGAAAACACATTATAAAAAAAACTAGTGGGGAGATTTTTGTATCTCACACACTCCAAACCAAACCTCTCCTATGGAGTTGGAGTAGTCTCCAAGTTCATGCAAGAACCACATGAGCTACATTGGAAGGTTGCAAAGAGTATCCTTTGATATGTATAAGGAACCATCATCTTTGGGATTCACTATGCAGGAGAATCTACATTGGACCTCATCGAGTTCATTGATTTTGAATAATATGGAAATATAATTGATCGTAAGTCCACATTTGGTTACTCACTCAGTCTGGGTTCTGGGCCCATTTGTTGGTCAAGAAAGAAGCAAGCTGCTATTTCTCTATCTTTAGTCGAGGTAGAGTACAGAGGATGATTTAACATAACCATTCAAGCTATGTGGTTATATCATTTTCTTACTGAATTGGGCATTCAATATCATAGGTCGATCGTCATCTGGTGTGACAACCAGAACACTCTGAAGTTATGCAAAGATCTAGTTCAGAGGCAACGGATGAAGCACATAGACATCCACATGCACTACATATTGGACTTAGTACACGAGGGGATCATCGACCCACAGTTTTGTCCTTTAGCATAAAAGACTGCAAACATCTTCACCAAGAACTTCATTGAGCAAAAGTTCCATTCTCTGCGTAGTCGTCTTAGAGTGAAGGATACAGTTGCCTAGGAATTGTTAGTTATTTTTTACATACATTGGGTTTTCCCATGAGGTTTTCCCTCTTTCTTCATTTATTTTAGTGTATATTTTGTTTTCGATTACCTAACATGGCCTCATTGCCAAGACCCATTCTTTATTTTCACCATAGTGATGTTCAGTGGGGTGTTGGAGATAATTCACACACACCTAGGATTTCTTTTTCCTAAGGTTTTCCATATGTTTATTAGTCATTATTCAATATCCTATAGTTTAGGTAGAATATTCCTTTTCCTACATTCTAGGAGAATATTCTCTTCAGCTCACACATCGGTTTGATCAGTTGAGTGGAGTCTTAATGCCACATTGGTTTCATCACCATGCAACATTGGGATCATCACCTGCTAATGTTCATTATCCTTGGGATTATCACCAGACTAGTGCATTACTTATGATTCCCTAATCTCCTCCTCAGTTCACTCTGTTTTAGTTAGTTAACTGAAGACTAAGAGACTAGTTAACTCAGACTAGGTGGCAGTTAACTCCCATAACTGCCAGTGTGTGTCTAGATCACTCTAGAACACCACTATGGTGCATTGGCTTCTCCTCCAGTGCACATTAGTTTAGTTATACAGAGTATATCATGTGTAAATTATCATTCAATCTTTTGGTTAATAAAAATTCTTTGATTCTCACTCTCTCATTTCCATCTTTTCTCTTTTCTTTGCAAAATCTGTATGTATTATTGCTAGCTAGATCTTATGTGTGTAGGTTCATTCACATTTACAATTCTATGATCCTTTTAATAACCCTTATGTTCCATCGTAAGCATATAAAATATGTTATAACACCCAATTCGAGTGCACAAAGGAAAACATATCGTTTGTATTTTAATCTCATAAACAAGATATGTTAAATTTAATGAGTCTCTAGTATAGGTTTTGGTGCGCACAACTGATTAACTAGACATTACAATTGTCTAGAAGAATTTAACTCTACTATATCCCCTTTCGTACAAAACTTAAGGCATAATTAAAATAAATTACTCTCTTTTCACAATCACTCTTTACTTCATGGAAAGGGTTAGGTAGGTGTATCATCAAACTTTTAGCTGGGGAGATTTAAGGCTGGATCGTTATCGTTCAAAGAATACAAGTTTCTAATGGATCTACTAACAACTGTTTACAAGGTACATTTATAAAATTGCAAGGTTTATTGTTTTAAAAATCATATGGTTTGAGATGTTGACTTGTTTCCTTCTCCTCGCGTCTTCTCTATAGCAGAGTGTGCCTCTTGGTGCGAAGGCATTGCTCCAAGTGGCCTTCCCCATTGTAACTCTTAATCTGTTCTTTCTTTAAGTGGTTCAAATGTTCCTTTGACTCATTTTGCATGGATTTCTCGTTAAAAATTTGCTTAACTTCAACAAAACTCAACTCTGTTGAGGAAACAACGTTACAAAATATTCCCTTAAAATTTTCGGTCTGGTTTCATTCTCCAATGTTTGGATTCATCGCATGCTAGATCCGTGCAGTGTGTCTGTGCTTTATGGTTCGAGTCAAAAGTGTTTATGATGGCCTCCTCTACATATGGTAAGTCTTTTGAGTTCTAAATATGACTTACCCATCATAAAATTTTGATGTTTATATCTAAGATGAAAAGAGTCTTATGTTGAATGTCGTACTTGTAGGTTTCTTCCGTGGTTTTTAAACCAAACTAACGGGAGTCGATTTTGTTTATTTTTCTTGTCGGAAATGGAATTCAAGGGAAATACTTACACAATGGTAAGATGCTGAATCCCTTCCCTTCATTCTATGTTTTTGTAAAGGTTTTTACAACCGATTAATCATCGAATATTAAAATTATCATTTTCCTTTACATGTATCTTGGAATGATATAATAGCTTACTCTTTCTTGGTATCATGCTTCAACTTCTTCACTTCCAGGTATGCATATCCTATTATTTACTGTATTTTCAATAAAGGATTTATATTTAGTTTTAATTCTTGTATTCCTTATAGACATTTCAAAGTTTTTTGTTGAAAGGGGGTTAGATTTCAACCTGGGATTAGTTCGGATTTTGTATCGCGAATATTTTTAGATTCATTTATTTATTTTGTAACAGAGTCAAGAGACTCTTTCATAACTGGAAATTATTTTGAATGATAATTTGTTACCGTACAAGTTTCAAATAATTATTTCTTTCCTTGGTTTATATATTAAATACAAAGTCGTCTCATATATCCGATTCGACATCTTGCACAGACAACAATTTTTTTTTTTTTGTAAATAAAAGAGAGAAAATATATTACCTTAAAAAATCCAAAAAAATACATTTATCCTTGCTTTCCACCTATTCTGCCACAAAAGGGAAACCAAAACAAGTGGCTCACAGAAACATTTGAAAAATCATAACAGTTTTTTCACAGTTTAATTGGCTAGTTGCCATAGTACTAACTTGAAATGGGTCTAGTGTCATGCACCATAGCTCATGACCACTATGACTATAGCTATAGAGCATAAAACTTAAAAAAATTGAAAAGAGACGAAACCTGAAATATAAACTAAGAGATAAGCTAGAAATTTGGAAAACCCGGATGTCCATTGGTGTTGTAGGTGAAGACAAACTTATGTCCGTAGGTCAGAAAACGAGTTTTATTTGGAACATTTGACAAGGTGAAAAACATGAGGTCCATGCACCGATTGAGAATGCATTGATTCTTATTTTTATCCTCTATACTTCTCCATATATCAAATATTAATTGCAGGTGGTAGTTCGAAAAGCGATGGGGGTTGGGAATAGTATGCTAAATTTTCCCATCCACTTTTGCTAGAGGAGTTGTATCCATGTCGAAATCCTCCAGTGGAGTTTCTTCCTCGTACAACCTAGGGATAGAGTTATTGGCAATCCATTCTAATAGCTATGTGGGGGGGATTTATTCCTCCACCAAGTAGCATCCATGCTCCATAGGTTTGGCTTAGGGTCTGGTGATGATACTCGGCTTGAGCTAGGATTCCAAGGGCTACTTCTTAGGAGGAGGAATTTCTTCCTACACTAGGAAACTTCCCATTTCATACACAATTTCATAAGGGGAGGAGGCAAGTCCCGAGTGTGAGGGGAGGGAGGAGGAGTCTGAATCCAATTTTTTCCTCTTCCAGGGGAGCCATTCGGAGGGAGGGGCAACGAAGGGTCAGGGCGACTGTGCCTTGTGATAAAATTGTAATATAATGCCCCCCTTTTGGGTTTTCCATGCTCTCTAGGCATGATTGCATGATGACGGTGGGGTAGCAGAGGCAAATTCCAAGCAATTGGAGTCACATTGGTGAAGAAGAAATTGAGAAAGGTGACCAACAGTGGTAGGGAGGTGACAGAAGGAGGTCCACCACATGAATGCACAAGAGACCGAGAGAAACAAAGATTCAATTGAACTTGGTAAATGATAGAATTCCCAGGAGCTCTTACCTTCATATCAGACAAATGAATGTTGGTGGGGGATGCCATGAAATTAGAAGTGACATTAGCTCAAGGATGAGTACCCGCCGTAGAGCTCCAGAGCTGGTTCACATATAGAGCCATTAAGTTCCTGGAGGTAGTGCAGTGGTAAGGCCTATCATTCAATTGGTGTGGGGATGAGGGCAACGACTAGGGGTAATAACTCCCCAAGATTTCTGCGCACCACCTTAAATCTCTCTACTGCTAGATGTCACCCCATCTAGGGATATAATGTATTGGAGAGCCATATTCTTGCACTAAGACAACAACTGTGTGTTTTGAGAATGCCCCATGTTGATGAATATGTCGCACAAAGGAGAGGCAACACCTTAATTTTCTAACCTATCTGCCACCTGGTTGGCTTCTTGACGGATGTGAGTAGTGATAAGTGTGAGAGAAGGCCGTAGAAGGGATTTAAATATATTTAAGGGGCCCAGAGGATGCCAACTCGGGGTAATATTTTCAGGATCATTTCCATTAATAATTTTGGTTGCAAGATTGATAATTAATTTAGAACCCCCTTCAATTATAAGGCTGGCGAGTCCTACATTCACTGCCATTTACATCCCTCTGACAAGGCCCCACAATTCTGATGAATTGTTCATGTCATATCCCAGATGCTCAGCCAAGATGTACTGAATATGCCTTAGACTATCTCTAATGACTGCTTCATATCCTGCTAAACCAAGATTGCCTTTAGAGTCCCCATCAAAGTTGACTTTGTAGAATTCTTGGGGTGGGGGAGACCAAGAACGGGGCTAGCCGAGGATGAGGATTTGCGGGGTTGAGTTTCAGAAGGAATTGGGGGAATGCTTGGCTGCCAGGTTGCAATAATGGATATCTCTAGGGGTTCCAAGGTAAAATAATCCTGGGTCTAGGATTGGGAAATAATTGTGTCCTGAACATGTTTGTGGATAGTGGACCAGAGGAGATTGGATGGGGAAGCTTGGGAATGAAAAATGTGTCTATTTATTTCTTTCCAAAGTAGCCAAACAATAAAACCTGGAAGGATTTGCTAGATTATGTTCAGTATAGGGATTTGGAAGGATCCTTTTCCCCAATTTGTGATGGTATTTATGATGTTGTTTCTTTCTATTCTAGTTCTCCTCATATGCTGAGAAGCCCAATCCCATATTAATCCGTTGAAAGGACATTGATTGAGAATGTGCTCCATTGTCTCTTCCTGCTACTGAAAAAGATGGAAAATGGTTTTCCCTATGAATCCTCTCCTCTTTATATTATCCCAATTTAAGATTTTATTTTGAACAAGAAGTGAGAGAAAGGTCGAGACTTTTGGCCATATCTTGGATTTCCATATTATGTTCCAAAGAATTTATTTCCATTGATTCTGGAAGTTTTCATGTAGATGATAACCTCTTTGAGTGTGAATGTTCCATTGGGATTGTGCCCCCATTGGAGAATATCCATATCCTCACTTATCCAGATATTCCTTTGGTTTATCATTTCTTTCCAAGGTTGTAGATCAGAGTCCACCGCCATCTGTAGTTCTTGTGGGGAGACTTTCCAACTGCGCCACAGAGGGTAAAGAGGAACATCCAACCTAAGGTAAAATACTTTACATTCCTTCCAATTTGCTTGAAATTGGTAGGGACATATATTTTACTTTGAATATAGTGGGGGGAGTTGTTGCCAAGAGTCCATCCAAAAAATAACACTCTGACCATTCCTAATTTCCCAGAAGGCATGAGCTTGTATTAGCGGTCGATTTTTCCAAGCCATGTTCCATATGTTACAGCATTGGATATGACCTGTCAACTGAATGAGTTGAGATTAAGGGATGTTCGAAGTGTATTTTTGTTTCAAAAGTTTGGCCCAAAGTTCTTTTGTATTTTTGATCCAGCGCCACCAAATTTTATCCCCCATGGTGTTATTTATCTTACCCGGGTCGCAGAGACCTAGTCCTCCTAGAGATTTCGGTTTGCATACTTTGTCCTAGCTGACAAGGGCCCATTTTTTATTGTGGTCATATCCATGCTAGAGGAAATTTCATTGTACGTGTTTTCATAGAAAATAAGTGTGTTATTATACAAAAATGACTTTTATTATTCCTGTGATAATAAGTAATATAACTTATTCCTTTATTTTGGTTGTGCAAATAACAATTTATGTTAATTCTTCCTTTCAGATTTATACAGAGAGTTGTCTCTTTCTATTTTACTGTAATATGCTCATCATTATATGAAAAGGATTTTTTTTTGATAGTTATTGAGTATGTATCTCATTATAGAATTGTGAGAATCGATGGTTTATTTCAAACTAGATCATCTTGAATTCTCTCATTCTTTTTAATGGCCGGCATTGAATATGTAAATCAATTGTATTATTTTGATTTAACTAGTACAATTACCATAAGACTTATATACTATTAGAATCGATGTATGTATGCTAAAAGTATATTCCATGGTTAATTACTCTAAAAGGTTTTAGGATTCTGTAATTGTTTTAGACACATAGTATTATGCGTAAAATTAAACATCTAGCAAAATACAACATTTTCATAATATCTTTGATCATAAAAACCTAACTTAGCACGATACTTTTAAAAGAACACAAACCATAATTCTAATTTTTGTTTCTTTGCATATTGATAATATTAAAAAGAAAATAAGGAGAATAGAACATGTACAATTCTTGCAATCAATAAATTCGGTAAAATGGTTTGAAGGTCGTCGTTCCACCCAACCAAAATCCAGAACAACCAAAATCACTTGCTCTGAATACCCCCGAGCCTGATTGTTGAACCATAAGGACAAATACTGTATCTTTATTATACAAATCTTAACTCAAAATTCACACATTTCATTCTCTAGTATCTTTCCCAGTGATGCAAGCCTCCTTCTCTGTTGATATGAAATATTTTCTATTCACTTGCCTAGGAATTTTGGTCATTAATGAGTCACTTTCTCAACTCTAAATCTCACTTGAGTTCGACCGGATTTGTTGGGAATATTCCCCCTGCATCACTTGATTTAGACTCAAGCTCTTTTCCACTTGGTATTTCATAATGTTTCACTTGTCATTCCTCCTTGTGGGTCAACAATCACTCTTTAACGATTACCTTCAGATTGTTTTTTCCTTCTTTTTATTAAATAAATACTTAAAATTTCTTTACAATTGTTTCAACCACCCTTGGTAAAACTTAAATCAATCAATAGTTTATTACATAAATGAAACAAAGTCCTAATAATTTCAAAGTTGGGGATATTACCCGTGTGTGATGAAGTTTATCTATTGCTTTTCGATTTCTTTATACAAATACTATAACTATAATTTAGTTATTATTTTTTATATTGACACAAATTATGATGTGTAATAACATATACATCATATATACATATTGCATGTATATTTATTGAATACCAACAATAGCATATGCATTGAGTCCAATATATATATATATATATATAGTTATGTAATTTTTAAGGAAATCTTGATATCTTTAGAAAATTTGATGTTGTTTGTAAATTCCATATGCATCTCTACTAACAGCTATATATATATATAGTTATGTAATTTTTAAGGAAATCTTGATATCTTTAGAAAATTTGATGTTGTTTGTAAATTCCATATGCATCTCTACTAACAGCTTCAAAAATTGTTTCTAGAAACAATTTCGCATTATCGTTGGACAAAAAATTGCAACTACATCTATTATGCTTTAATATATTGATGTGCATCTGTGTATTTTCCTACTTGTTTGAATATAATTTTTGACATTTTCATTTGGTCCAAGTAAGAATATAACATGTGATAAAGGTTTTGAATAAAAATAAACCTAGATATTTTGATGCTTGTTTAACGATTATATCTTGGCATGGAATGCTCAATGTAGTTTCTATTGATTTAAGCAAGTTGGCCTAAATGAATATTATTTCTATTTCTACAATGTCTATGATAAATGTATCATAAATCAACACTAACAATAATGTTTTAATTGGATTATATGGAATCAAATGCAATCATACTTCAATTAAAAACACCATGCTTTATTGTTGCATTAAAACAAATATTTCTCTTAATCACGACCATATTGTGTACAATCGGCTGCACAAAATTGCAAAGGATAAGTTACTTGTTTGGAATATGTCCATACTCATATGGACTTTAAATAGTAAACACTCAAATTAGCAAATTGAAGAGGTTTTTCCTAAAATTTATATATGGCATAAATTGTCCACAAGTTTGTTGCTTGAATTTGATCATTGCAAATTTGAAAAAAGTATACAATTCTTCAATACCATTTTCCCTGGTTCTTTCTCAAGAAATTTTTTTTGTTTCTAAATTATTTTTCCCACGGACTTCAACTAATCGTTTCATTCTACTATTCAAATCAATTGTAAGCCGTTAAACTTGTGATAACATAAGTTCAATAGTTGATTGTTTTTCCGGTATGTTTATTTCATCTCATTGCAAAGAAATGTTTTTAGCACAACGTCCCTCCTAGGATCTCAAAATAGAAAATTTATATTGCTATGGACAACTCCAGTAAGTTGTATGCAATGAACAGTCAAATAGAACTAAAAATATCAATAAACTATTATAACTTCCCTTGGTCCACATTACGAAGAATCCTAAATCTACACATATAGGTAATCAATTAGAATGCAACTTCCACTGAGCTCATTGGATTGCAAATAGATGTCATTTTGTAAGTATCTGAAGTATTAGGAGTGAGAAACTGTGTGAGTGCAGGATTGCAATGTAATGGCATGTTTTTATTTCTATGCATAGTTATTGAAAAATAGAATAAATTTCCTCTTCGCAGGGATACATGTCTATGGAATGCGAGAGGGTTGAAGATATAGTTGTACGAAATGAAAAAGTGCATGGGTGTGCATATGCACATTCTACACAGAGAAGCTACAAATAGATTGGTATCTTGCAAGTTATTTAGACATATGTGCATACTTCATTAATTCTAAACATATGAATATGCATGATACAAACATATGGAAATTTTAAAATCCTACATGAAACATGCCAAATTTTAAGTAAAAATGCATCTAATTTGAAGATTTTCAAAACAAATGAAGATTTTTTGTCATCGTAGCTCATGAACCCAGTAATATCCCCAACAGATCTAGATAGGGATGTCATGCAAAACAAATGAAGATTTTTTGTCATCGTAGCTCATGCACCCAGTAATATCCCCAACAAATCTAGATAGGGATGTCATGAATTTCTATCCTATTATGTTATTTTTTCACAAACACTTAGTTTTCATTCTACTCGAGACATTTCGTCAAACATAGTACTAACAAAATTAGATACACATGGAATAGAATAGAATAATGTATTATTTTATTATGAATGAAAATATGAATACAATAATCCAGTGGCTACTATGGAAGCGACACTACATCAATGAAAAACACACAATGAAAAACCAAAACCTAGATGATGTCACAGTCACCACCAAAAAACCCTATGAATATGCACTTCCAAACTGATATCAAGCCACATATGAAGCTCAGTTGAAGATCGTGGATGGATCCTCCTTCTTGTCTATCTAGGGTGGATATTTTACGAACAAAACTAAACTGCAATGGTGGAAGGGTTTTGATAGAACCTAATGATACAATGGCTCCAAGATCACTCCAAAATGAAAGATCAAATCATCATGACGAAAGGTGAAGTGCGACCCTTCCTTTATACTTCTCTGAACCCTTTCTATATATAAATTTCCTCCCTTTGACCAAATCCACATGAATATTAAATTCACTTTATAACACTTTTTAAACACCCTTTTAATAAAAGAAATTTATTAATTGGATTTTAAAACATTCCTGGATATTAGAAATTTGTTTCTCATCATTCCAACATTTAGATATTTCCGTTCTGATTCCAACAAGCTATTAGACTCATGTATCCCTTTAGATGATATGGTCCCAAAACACATTTAATGTATTTAATTAAATTGTGTGCAATAATAACCAAAATTATGGAAATCATTGGAATTCCACATAACCTAGAGAAGACTGTGTGGAAATGATCTTGGTGATGAAAGATGGTGAATGGGATAGCCTGGGCCCTGTATAAGTCCTAAAAAATTTATGAGCTCACTATTAAGCTCACTTTGCTCCTCTTTCCAAGATGATATAAACTCACAAGGTCTCCTCTTACTATGGAGCAAGGAAATATGAGAATCAAGACATTACAATCCTCCCTTCCCAAATATTGTTTGTCCTCAAGAAATTATATCAAAACTTGCTTCTCCATCGAATAGGCTAGACTAAAACTGAAAATGATACCAAAGTCCCAAATCACCCTGGAATATATGAAGTATCCTCTGCTCAATGCATGATTTTTCAAGGTGCGAACATAAGAGGCCTCCTGAGTATTGCCACTAAGTAGAGAAACTTGATACTACAATAACTCAATCAATTCCTCAAAGAACTACTTTGATGCCACTGTAATATCCCCAATATCTTTTAGGATAATACATTATGTTTTATGTTGTTCTTTGATTGTGTGTTTTTTCCAAAAACAATGTTTTGAGTTGATTGTAATGTTTTCACAAACAATTTGCTTGTATTATCATAATGGAAATTTTGACAAACATGTTGCATTCAACCAAAACTCTCATGAAATAGAAGAGACAATGTTGGCACTTTATTTATGAATGAGAATCCTAGAAACAATACAATAACTATTGGTTGTTATAAAAACAATAATACACTAATGGCACACACAAATAAAAAAAAGAAAACTTGAACCATGCCAATGTTTCTTCCTGTAGGTGATGTGTCCTTCTCCCATGACTATACAAGCATTAAAACCCCACAAAATCCTCTTCCCAGGTCCATTCTATCCTTCCACATCCAAGGAATAGCCTCATGTCTCCTTTCTTCTAGCTCTCGGCCCACTTTAATCCTCGTTTCCTACTCCCAAATACCATTGTAGCCTGCATAACCACATGACCATCTCAAAGAGCCCCCCACAATGCTACCATAGGGTATTTTGGTTCTCAATAAGCCTCTTGATCTCTCTTAGTCTCATGAATCTTAAACTGGAATAGGGTCGAACCCTCTAGAGACTCCATAGGTCTACAAAAAAGGAATTTGGCCCATTAAGAATTCCACAAAATCCTCTTATGAGATAGGTGTTTCCTCCTCACAACCTTCACAGTTTTCACAATAGATGAATCATCTCTCAAGGGAGTTGCATGGATATTCTCCCTTCTTCCTATTGCTAGGACATGGTAAATAGATAAGATAGACCTCCTTATGAAGCTCCAAAAACCCTCCAAGCCAATTGATACACTCTATAATGAATATAAACAACAAGATGAAGCTCCAATGGAAATTTTAGATAGATTTCCTCTATATGTTTAGTTAGGGTGGATATTGCACCACCGAAACTAAACTAGCAATGGAAGGGTTTTGTCAACACTTTTCATAATATTTCATTGAAAGGTTTTCACAATCATATTTCATGAAGTTTAATCATAAATATCCTATCAAACATATATCCAAAATACACATGAAATAAAGTAGACATCATGACATTTTACAATACAAAATCTCCTATTAGTTTCCATGGAAACTACATTATATTTTCCAAACATACAAATAGTGTCATAACCCGTAAATGATGCCACTATCCCTCTACTATATTATCTTGCCTATTGAAACCCCTCTCCAAGAAATTCTCCATGGATCCTTCAGCTACACAAAATTGTACTAGAATGGATTCATCCCTCTTCCAAAGACTCGAGCATCCTCAATGTCTCTTTACTCCATCCAGAAACCCTTCATGACCTACTAAATAAGTCACAGACTCCTATAATCTCCTCGACCTACTCTAGAATCCTTATGGTATGCTCTAAATCCATATAGGCTCTCACAGGTTGGATGAGAATGATATCAACCCTCTAGGAGGCTCCCACAAACAAAGGAACTCGTTCCAAATTACCATATTTATCCTCCCCACATATAAATCAGCTGCTCAATGAGAAATTGATCTCTTCCCAATGAGAATCTTCTATTGGTAAAGAAAACTCGACCCCAATAGAATATTTTGGACCTCTTTTCCAATTGAATCGGCCTCCAACAATAGACTTGGTCAACAACCAATAAATATGTTCGCTAGGATAATAACTTGACCTGTTCAAAGAGGATGGTGGCCTTTATGGATAAACACAACCTCTACATGAAGAAAATTGATCTACCTCACCAATAACGTGGTCAACTCATGCAAGGAATCTTCCCCAACAAATAGGATTCGAACAACAACCAAAGACTCACCCCAACACTCAATGGAATTTGACCCTGACACTATAAATCACCCCCCACACACTAAATTTGAATCAACTTCAATGAAATATACCCCCAAAAATGAAAATTGGCTAGTCACAAGGAATACATGACCATCTATAATATAAATTTAACCCATATTGAGAGCTCAATCCTCCACAAGGAATCAACGATAGACTCTAATAGATCTCTGCCTAGATCCGAGAGATCACGACCCCAACAAAAAAAAATGGTCCCACATAAAAAAAATGATTCCACCAATTAAACCCAACTCCACAACATAATCGATCCACTAACCAATTGTTTCCCTTCAGGCTGGCAAGATCTCCAGCTCTGATACCACTGTAATATCCCCAATAGAGCTAGATAGGGATATCATGAATTTCTACGCTATCACTTTATTTTTACACAAACACTTAGCATTCATTCCACTAGATACATTTATTCAAATATAGTACCGAAAAAACTAGATACACATGGAATAGAAGAGAATCATGGATTATTTTATTATGAATGAAAATCTGATTAAATTATCCAATGGCTGCTATGGAAGTTACACTACATCAATGAAAAGTACACAATGAAAAACCAAAACCTGTATGATGTCATGGTCACCACTAGAAAACCCTATTAATTTGCACCTACAAATTGATATCAAACCACAAATGAAGTTTAGTTGAATATCTTGGATGGATCCTCCTTTTCTATCTAGGGTGGATATTGCACCACTGAAACTAAACTGCAATGGTGGAAGGTTTTTGCTAAAACCTAACGAAACAATGGCTCCAAGAGCACTCCAAAATGAGAGATCAAATCATCATGAGGAAAGGTGAATTGATACCCTTCCTTTATACTTCTCAGAACCCCTTCTAGATATTTCCTTCCTTTGACCAAATCCACATGAAAATTAAATTCAATTTATAACCCTTTTTAAACCCCCTTTTAATACTGGAAAGTGATTAAATGGCTTCTAAGACATTCTGAGATGTCAAAAATCCATTTCTCATCATTCCAACTGTTAGATCTTTCCATATCAGATTCAATGGACTATTACAATCATGTATCCCTTCAGATAATATGGTCCCAATAACACATTTAATGTATTTAATCAAATTATTCCCACTAATAACCAAAATTACAGAAATTGTGGGAACGTAACGGAGCCAAGAGTGGAATGTGTGGAAATTATCCTAATGATGAAAGATTTTGAATGGACTAGCATGGGACCTATATAACTCCTCCAAATTTCTTGATCTTATTGTTAACCTCACTTTACTCCTCTGGCTAGGCTGACATAAATTCGCAAGGTCACCTCTGACTGGGGAACAAGGGAGTCTGAGAATGGGGACATTACACACCCGTTACTACAGTACAAAATTCTAAATGAAAATATTGTTTCAAATTCTTCCATGAATCCAATATCTATTTATAATTCCTTAGTCAACATCATTTATACTTATCCATTTTTGAATTTGTGCGATGTCCCTTGCTGTGACCATATCTCTACATTCTTCCTACCTATATCTTCTGCACATCAACACTTTGCACTGGTCTATGCTCCGCATAGTCACTACTTGGTTCTAATTCTGTTTTCAATCCTTGTGGGAACTGTTTATACCAATGATCATCCCACACTTCGACACTTTGGATTTGTAATCATTGTACATATGTCTTTCTCACAACACACCTAATTTGCATGATAAGAGAGTGATTTATTGCAAGTTGATTTGCTTGGATTTTCCATGAAAGAAAGGTTATTCAGGAGAAGTGCCAAGTGAATGTCGAGATTTATTATTTCTTGGTTAACTGTTTCTATTTATCATTCCCCATATTTCGTATCTAATTCAAGTGTGGAAAGGAAATTTTAGTAAATAGGCTTGTTTTAGTTTCACATAAAGCAATTGGACTTTCGTAATGTATTGTTAATATGTTTCACGTATAGCAAAGTCCATTGAAAAAACAAAAGTATAGAAGATAAGAAAATAAACCACCTATTTTTTCATCATATCATACGTATCACATCTTAAATCAACAATATTTCTTGAGGGACAATTTGAAGAACGCCCATAGGAAAACCCTCTTGTAAAATTTCAGCAATAACACATGGACATCTACTTTTTCCATAAAGTTAAATGACAGACACTGTAGATCGATAACTAGTATTGAAACTTTGAATATAATTGATGGAATGCAGACTTGCAGAAGCCATGGCTATCCAAGCACCATGTATACAACAAACACACAGGACTACACAAATTTTCATAATCGCTACATTGAAAATGCGTTTTGATAAAAAATAAATTGAAACACAGTCCATTACCATAATATTTTTATAAAGAATTTGCAGAAGCATTGCAGGTAGGAGGAATGAGAACCTCACCCAGTCCCAGGATTCTGCACTTTTTCATTTGCAATCATTCGACACCGTGTATTATGACAAGAAAATTAATTTGCATGATAATGAAGTCATTTATGGAACACATATTTTCTTCGATTTGGAAAAAAAATGGAGGCTATTTAGCAACTGTGCAAAGTAAATGTTGCATATTTCTATGAGTTGTCCGATGCATTTTTTTAATCATTTCCCATACCAGTAACTAATTCAGTTGTGAAAAGGATGTTCGAAATATGGTTCTCATTGATATCAACATTTCCCAGGACACAAGTTCATAGAAATAGCGTTGCATTGCGCACGACAAAAACTCAGAGAAATAACACTACATCACATAGATATCAGAGTGTTGGAAGTCTAGTTGTCATTTATGTCTATAGTGTGTAGGAGACAAGTTCACATAAATAGTGTTTCATTGTGTAGAGATCATGCAAGACACAAAATCATAGAAATAACACTGCATCACATAGAGATCACACAGAACAAAAGCCCAAAGAAATATCACAGAGATCACACAAGACACAAGCTCATGAAGAAATAGTGTTGCATCATGCATAACACAAGATCAAGAGATATAGTGTTGCATCACACAAATATCTCACATGACGCAAGCTCAGGGGAAATAGTGTTTCATCACATAGATATGGATCCATTGAAAAATATATCAATGGTGATATATGTGTGGCACTTTGTCCATATACCCTTGTGCAAACGACAAGAAAGTAGTATTAAAACCACATTGCTAAGTCCCCTACTGCACACGACATGGAACTAGTATTAAAGCCACATTGAGACAAATCCTAAGACATGAAAGGCACAACCTCATTGTAACGAGTTTCAAGATACGAAAGGTGCAACTCTAGTGTGACAAGTTTCAAGACATGAAAGAAACAAGTTCATTGCGACAAGTTTTGAGACACGAGAGGTGCAACCTCATTGTGACAAGTTTCGAGACATGAGAGGCACAACCCCATTGTGCCAAGTTTTGAGACATGAGAGGATTAACCTCATTGCGACAAGTTTTGAGACACAAGAGGCACAACCCCATTGTGAAAATTTCTGAGACACAAGAAGAACAACCTCATTGTGACAAGTTTTCAAGACACGAGAGGTGCAACCACATTACTACAAGTTTTGAGACACAAGCGGTGTAACCCATTCTGACAAGTTTCGAGACATGAAATGTGCAGCTCTAGTGTGACAAGTTTTGAGACACGAAAGACACAACCCCATTGCGACTTAATACACGATTATTGCCCTAGGTCAAATTCCCTAGAAATGGGTTGAAGGAAGTGACAAAGTGCCCAAGACATTCAATCATGGAAATCAACGATCAAGATTGAATCTTGATCATGATCCAATGATAGCCGAGTTTCAACAAAAATAGAGGTTCGTGTAATGATGAAATCAACAATCTTTGTCACTTCTTGAAGGGTTTCTCAGATCGATCACTTCATAAGGAAGATTGACATAAGAAAGAACTAAACTTAAAGGGGATATGAAGTCAATTCAAGTTAATTTAAATAACAGTTAGGGATAATTTTAAGGATCGAAATTTATTTTGAAATGAAGAAACCTTGGAGAATCTTACTGGTCCTTTATATGTCAACTATAAATGTTTGGCGATATTTTTGTTAAAATATTCAAATTTCTAAGGATTTTATATAGTTTTTATAAAATTTTGGCGATTTTTAAGGTAAAATAATTTTGTCCTATAAAATTTGGGCGAATAATTTTTAGAATGACGAATCTTTTTTGGGAAAAATCATGGAAAATTATCCCATGGGAAAAATTGATCCCCTAACATTTCCCCCGATAACATTCTATTGTTAATGAAGAGGCACATTGATCCATTGAAGAGACAAAATGGTTCAGTGATGAACATCGTTTGGTAAGATATATAAACCCATCAAAATGAAGAATGAAGGGGTGACTCAGGAGATACTTGAGTATACCTGATGCAAAGTCACCAGAATATATGAGAGTAAAAATAGAAACCACGTAGTGAGGGTGGAAGGGAGGAGATCGAGAAGGATTGTATTCCTCTACATGTTAAAACCTGTACAATAGGGAGTTGCAACTTCTTTTCAAGTTGGTTCTTGAATAAAATAGGGGTTCGGTGTCTGATTTCGAGTTGGTGCTTGAAGAATACAGGGGGTTGGAGCCTCCTTTCAAGTTGGTTCTTGAAAAAATAGGGAGTTGTAGGTTCCTTGAGTAGGTTCTCAAAAAATAAGGGGATTTGTGTCTCTAAGAGTTGGTGCTCTAAAGAGGATTGGTGTCCTTCACAATCACATATCATTCTTTATAAAATTTGTAACTCGTGTTAATTATATTTATATAATTGATTTTAAATACAAATCCATTGTTGATCTATTATGGTGATTAATAAAATAACAAAGTAATTACTAATTGTTTAAAAAGGTAACACTGATTCACCCCCCATCTCATTATTTCCAACAATTGGTATTAGAGAAGGCTCCTTCACCACAGTATAACCACTGGAAGGTAGATTCTGAATAATCCAATGGATCAACAACAAGGAATGTCATCCAAAATAGTACCATTGTTCACAGGAGATGACTATGCATTTTGGAGAATAAGTATGAAGAGTCATCTGATGGCACTTGGATTTGATATTTGGAAATATGTAGAACGTGGCTACACTGCACCAACTGATGTTGCTGCAAAAAAGTTATGCAATGACTATTCAAGGGTTTTAAAAGCCATTTTAAGTGGATTATCCATAAATGTATTTGTAAAAGTAATTCATTACAAATAAACCAAATAATTATGTGACAAACTTAAAGTTATTTATGAAGGATATGGCAAGGTCAAACAAGAAAAACTTTAAACACTCAGAGAAAAGTTTGAAAATATAAAGATGAAGGAAGAATAAAATATTGCAGAATATCTTCAGAGCGTAGATGAAATAGTCAACTCAGTTAGAGCATTGGGAGAAACAATATAATAAAAATATTTGTTCATAAAGTGTTGAGATCATTGCCTATGATATATGATAACAAGATCTCTACCTTAGAGGATAGAGACCACCTTGAAAAACTCACTATGGATGAGCTTCATGGAATCCTCATAACCTATGAGATGAGGACAGGGAAATAAAGGTCATCTAAAGGGGAAATAATATTCAAAGAAAAATAATACAAGAAGAATCAGGAGCAGGTGTCCAATGAAGATCAATAAGAGATATCTGATGAAGAAGTAGAAAACTTCATGAAGAAACTTAAGAAAGGAAGTAGTAAATTCCAAGGAAAACTACCTCTTAAATATTTTAATTGTGGCAAAGTTGGACATTTTGCCAACAAATGTCCCCATCCAAAACAAGAAGAAAGTGATGGTGAAAAAAATTGCAAAGAGTATAAGAAGAGAAAATCTGGAAATAAGAAGAAGGTCCAAAAAAAGAAGAATACCTTCTACACCAAAGAACAAAACAACTCATATGAAGAAAGTGAAGAAGAAGAAGAAGAATCAGAGCATATATTTGTGGGTATAGAGAAACATGATAATCCTACTAAAAACACTTTTAGTATGGTTGAAAACTATGAAGAGGAAGGTGAAGTAGATCTTGAAGAAGAATTTATCATTGCTATGGAAGAGATAAGATATTGTAAAAGGAAGATTAAGTCACGAAAAGGACAATTACTAATGTTTGAGGAAACACAGAAATCAAGAGAAAGAGAAATATAAAAGAAAGTAAAGGAAAATGAAAAAATCACCATTGGCTTGAAGAATCGACTCCAAGATCCAAAAGAATAGAAGAGATATTAACTAAACAACTCACTGAAAAACAACGCCCAAAGGGGTTGGGTCCAATGGTGGAAAGAGAGGCATTTTTCACCATTGGGAAATGTTCAATTCTCTCGAGGGATTTACCTGGAGCGATGGGGGCACCTTGAGGTAGTGGTCAAATGTGTGGTTTCACCCAAAGATACTATATTAAATGGTATCTTGACCCATGCACATGTAAGTGGATCAAAACCCACCTACATTTCCTTCAAATTTTAAAGTCCCCGAGCTATAGAGAAGTCGATGAGAGAGTTCATTGTTAAGGCACTCTGTAAGTGAAAGTCACTGGTTTGAAACCCCTAGGGACACCTCAAATCCAACCATGTTAAGGGTTGGTGCGTTCTTGGCTGGGTGTGATCCCTGAGTTACTTTGATGGCTTAGATTCCCCTAGGTTGTGGCATCTCAACCACAAGTCACTCCCTCTCCAGTCACATGGTTCAGGATTACCAACAACAACAAAAAAAAACTTACAGAAAAACAACAAGACAGTGAGAAGCAAGAAGTTGAAATTGTCCTTCTGAAAAAGGAACTTGACAAAGGAAAGAATCACTCAAGATTTGCAAACAGTTCAAAAATATTGGATGACATTCTGAATATTCAAAGATCACCAAAGGATAAGACAAGGCTTGGTTACGATAAAAAATCAACCTCTACAACACAAAAGACAGACAAAACGAAAATCAGTTATGCAGATGCTCTTAAGAGAACCTTAAAATTTGAAAATAACAAGAGGAATGCATCATTAAATATTGTCCATAATAAGTTGAAGTCTGCACCACCCACAAAAGATAAACAAGACAAAGGGAATATAATGACTAGAAGAACTCCTCCTAAGAGATATCAACACATATTTTTTGGATATTGCTACTCTTGCAATAAATTTGGACATAAGGAAATACATTGCAAAGGTTATGGAATGTTACACATTATTTTCGTCACCCTCGTGACCATTGATAGCATGTGTATCACCTATTATAAGAAAGATCATTTTCCCTATTCCCTGAAAAATGTTGAAGAAATAAAACTTTCACAGAGAGATGGAATTGTCTTTTCCTTAGTGCAAAACCTTGTAAAGAAGGACCATCGCACCTTACTCAACGTTAAGGGTGTGATGATATAGGATCGACGCAGGTTGCACCACAGTGGCCTATGAAATTGTCATAGATTGATCAGTATTAAGGGTACAAATATATTTGTACAAAGGAAAAATGAGAAATTTCTTGAAGGTTTTAGAATAGAATCTTCGAAAAGATGAGGTGGCCTATGATCGGTTTGGATCTCACCCACTTTTTTGATTTAGTGGGATCATCATAATCCCTTCATCCCTTCCCCTTCACTCTATATAAGGAGGTATCTCTCATGAGAAAAGTTAGTCTAGCTTATGTGTGAAGAATTCTGCTGAAGATTGTGCTTGTGATAGCTTTGCTTTAGCTTTCCAAGTCAGGTTGTGTGTAGTCTTCAACAAAATCATTGGAGAAAGAAGTGTGCGCATTGAGGAAAAGAGCCATCAGAAGGGACCTTGCAACATCAAGGCATAGTTTGTATTCTCCACTTTCATCAATATAATACAGTGATACATTTCTTTCCTATAAAAGTGTCTCTATTTTTATTGCATAACTCCTTGATCTTATGCATAGGTTCCATTAGAATATATATCATTTCTTTCTCTTTGTTGGTTTGTGTCTCTCAACAAGTTCAAGATCCCACAAGCCCTACGATGGAGAAAGGACGACTCTAGGAAGGATCAAACAAAATTTAAATGGTATGTCGTTTATCCCTCATTAAACTAGTATACATTACAATGGAAACCTAAGGAAAAGTTTGTATTATGCCATGTTTTGTTCTATTTTCTTGTTGAATTTAGGGAGATTAGTTCGTGTAAGCACTTACCAATTCGTCTAGTAACAAAATTGGCGAACATACTAGGGAACATCCTCTTTTGGTCTTTGCTTCTTTCTTGCTTTTGTCTTGTCTGTTGTTGTTGATTTTTCATTCTCTGAGTCACTGGGTGATCCAAGTTGACTCTCAAGTGCTGAAAGTTCACTCAAAAAACCCTGTCATATTTTTATTTTTTCCCAAGTTTCAGTGTTCGACGCACCCTACTGTGAGAAATAGTGTGACATCACCGCACTGTGTCGTTCTTTTGCCTACGTTGATACCTAAAAGACACACTATGTCACACTGTGACCTGCGACGACTATGAGAAAATTTTAGGTGATAGTCTTTTTCTTTGCCCATTTTCTTTATAATTTCTTAGGGTGAATTTTTGGCTATGTTGGATGATTGTTCACAATCTGGTTTACAATTTTTAGTTGATCTTGATCATTTTTCAAGTTTTGAAAGTCTTTATCATAAGCTTCAAGATCTATCTTTCACTTTCTGCTGCAAGGATATAATCTCTGGGTTTCATCCTTGAGTGCTTGTCAATCAAGTTATTAATGTTTTTTCTTGAGTTTTTGATTTTTGTTGATTAGAAAATGAACTTTGATTTCATTAATTAAACATACAAGTTTTCTTGCTTTTGCACTTTTGGTTGTATTGTGAATTAAGTTTCGAAATTGCATTGTAAATGCATTCATTTTCTTGAAAAGGTTTTTCTTTCTCCTTGTTCATATCTCTGCATTTTATTAAGATGAAAAATAATTGAAAAATTATCTTTCTTTTGTAGTATTCACAAAGAAACATTTTTTCATTCTATTTTTGTTTAAAAGAGAAATTGGAAAATTTAATTGTTTTGATTGTTTGATATTAAGATTGTTCAAAGTTTAAAGGAATTGTTATCTTTCAACTTGTTATTTTTTGGTAAAAAGAAAACCTTCTCTCTTATGTAATTAGAGTTCAACGAACAAAAGGATTTGCATCTCATCTCTCTTTGCATATTCTTGAGTTAGGTTCAAGCACTTCATCAGTTTCATATCCGCTTACTTTTTTGAATAAAACAACGACAATTAAAATTAAGTGTAATTTTAAAATTTATCCAGTAACTTTTTTTTTCTAGGGCTCTTGTACACCAACATTAGCTAGGATGTAGAGATTTGGAATAGGCTGTGAGGAATACTCTCCAAAGCAGCAAAACAAACAATATAATATTGTGATTAGGGAGAGTTAAATCCACTTGCTACATTTTTTCCTAGGAATCCCTTCTAACACAAGGGTCAATCATGAGGTCACATTAAGGCCAACAGAGTTACTAACCCTGCTTTGTTGGTACTAGTGTAGTGATTGCATGTATTATTGGGGTCCACTTGAGAAGAAAACTCTATGCGGGCCTTCTTGAGGAGATTCCAGGCTCATTTACCCTTCCTTTGTGCGTATATCAGATTGTCGATTGTTTCCCCATGCATCATTGTTGTAATTGGTAACCTTAGAAGCCTACATATTTAGGGTATTTACCCGAGGTGACTGTGAATGGGAAAGTATTCACGGTACTTGGAATTGACATTGGATAAAATCACTCAGGCTCCTTGGAGGGTATACCCACAATTATTTGTGGGAGCTTGCACCAGGGTGTAAGTCTGTTAAGAAGGACGTCAACGTAACTTTTCCACCCACTCTATCCCAACTTCTTTTTGTCTTGATCTCACGATGTTTGATTTCATCACCAACTAGTGATTTCGATATAAGAAGGTTTGTTTGTATGATTGCTATCTATATTTTATTAGTGAATGATGCTTGTTTTCTTTAGTTGGCCATAGAGTTTTTATTTTATTTTTCGGTAGGCTAAAATTGGACCTCATCATTCACGTAGGATGTAAAGGTTGCCTCTGGAAGAATACACACCCTTCCCTCCTAATTCACTAGAGGGCCCTTTTCCTGAAGGAGTTGTCAACGAAGACAAATCCTCTGAGATCGAGA
>SNQJ01S0065238.1:31429-43739 GCA_010110895.2 Picea sitchensis | reverse complement strand
TGAAAGCCTCGGTAGTGAAAAGGGTACACTACATATATTCACACAAAAAATGTTCAATTAACTCCTCTCTGTATATACGTGTTTCCAATGAGGATCTCATTAAAAAATGTAGGGATTTTCAAGAGTTATAAATTTTGACTCGGGTATCCGATTGGGATGAAATTTTATAGGGAGTTGTGTCTCGAAGAGTTCACTATCATGTCGATATGATTATTTAGATCAAAATTTGTTTCGATACTTTTCAGGAGCCAAGTTCCTTCATATGATGCCTCAAATTCGAGATTTAGTGTTTTTGTAGTTTTTTTTTTTTTTAATTTTAAATTATCATATATCTCTTTGTTTATGCATGTAATCATAAAAATGAGTTGACGAATAATGTCACTCTAGTTAGTTCTTAGTTATTGGTCAGTTTTAGATTCATCTTAGAATTTTCTAAAATTAGCCTTTTTTTTTTTTTAATTTAGGGCCAACTCATAATGTCTTGTTAATGACATGCAACTTGGTAACTTCACATGCAACTTGTTAACTTCATATTCAATGGTTGAAATCATTAACAACCAATCTTTCAACAATTCAATGACAACCAATCTTTCAACAACTAATCTTTCAACAATCTCCCCCTTTGACATTGATGGATACACTTAGACATGTAAAAAACTCATGCTCATGCTGGCTCCCCCTGTCTTCATGCCTCTCCTCTTAATTTCCATTCCTCTATTTTTCTCTAACCCTTTGACATCAATGGAAAAGGGTGACTTCTCATTAGGGTTGTTCCCCCTATCTGTTAGCCTCTGATATCTATTGATGTTTCTCTTCATGGTGCTTCCTCATGTAAAACTATGATATAAAAAACANCCTCTATTTTTCTCTAACCCTTTGACATCAATGGAAAAGGGTGACTTCTCATTAGGGTTGTTCCCCCTATCTGTTAGCCTCTGATATCTATTGATGTTTCTCTTCATGGTGCTTCCTCATGTAAAACTATGATATAAAAAACATTCAAGTATTTCATAATTACTGTTTCTCTCCCCTTATCTTACTATGCCAAATTTTGTGTAGATCATTGTGGGGTTAAAACTACTCCAAGTTTATGTCAAAGATACTCAAAAGTCTCCCTTGGAAGAGGTTTGGTGAATATATATGCAATATGTTATTTTGTCCCAATGTACTCTACCTCGATGTTATTCTCTATCACCTGTTCCCGTAGAAAGTGAAACTTGATTATAATGTGTTTCATCTTGGAATACATCACTCGATTCTTAGAGATCCTTATAACAATGGTGTTATCACATAATATTGGAATAGGCTCATCATATTCCACCTGTATGTCCTACAATTTTTTTTCATCCAATAAACCTGTGTACAACATGTTGATGCTGCAATATACTCTGCTTCTGCTGTGTACAACGATACTAAAGGTTGTTTCTTTCTCAACCAGGATAACATAAAATCACTCAAGTAGAAGGCTACTCCACTTGTAATTCTTCTATCATCAACACTTCCTGCCTAATTTGCATATGCATATGCAACTAGAGATATATCATTCCCTTTTGGATACCACAATCCATAGTCTTATGTTGTTTTGAGATATCTGAATATTCTCTTTACTTCCATAACATGTGTTTCCTTCAATGTTGTTTGAAATATTGCAACATGTCCAACTACTTTCACAAAATTTGATCTCGATGTTGTCACATAGAGTAAAATTCCAATCATTGATCTATAGAGTCTCTTATCTGCATCCTTGGATTTATCATCTTATTCTTCTATGACTTCTTCGATTTTGGAAACTAGGGAAAATGTTTCTTCAAAATCTACTCCTTCAATCTAAGCATATCCTTTGCATACTAACTTTTCTTTGTTTCTTGTTACCTGTCCATCCTCGTTAAACTTATTTATGAATACCCATTTTGTGTCAATCATATTCTTATTCTTAGTCCTTGGAACAAGTTATCATGTTTCATTCTTCTCTATCTGATCTAGTTCTTATTCCATAGCCTTGATCTAGTTTTCATCAGTGTTGGCTTCTTCAAAACTACTAGGTTCGACTATGGAAAACAGTGCTAGATGCCTTTGTTCTAGTGAGTGTAATTTTCTTTGGGTTTCAACTCCTACGTATTTATTCCCAATGATCTATTCTAGTGGATGATTTTTCTACATTCACCGGCTAGGAGTTTTGGGAGATATTTGAATATTTTGTTGGTCATCTTCCTCTTACTCTACTTCTGGCTACTCTTCTTCTTCTTCCCCTTCTATTTCTTCTACTTCTTCTTTCAAATCCTCTTCTCCTTCGTACTTTGTTGTGCCTTTGCTTTATTCTTTGGCCTTTAGTACACTTGTCTCATCAATTTGTACATTGATTCTTTCCATTATTCAGTTGAGTCTTAGATTGGAACATTTGTATGCCTTGCTCTTGCTTGAGTACTCGAAAAATATTCCTTTGTCAACACGAGAGTGGAATTTTCCGATCCTTTCATCTTGTCTTTTGATATAGCACTTGCTTCAAAATAATCTAAAATGCTTCACATTTGTCAATCTTCCTTTACACAAATCGTAGGGAGTCTTATCATTGTTATTTTTGAGCATTCATCTTTTTAGGATATGAACCGTTGTAAGTACTTCTTGTGTCCAAGATATGTCACCCAACTTGGAATATTTCAACATGGTTATGGCCATTTCTTGTATTGTTATGTTCTTTCTTTCAAACACTCCATTTTGCTGAGGTGTCCTAGAAGCTGAGAACTGCCTTTTCATTCCATGTTCACCACAAAAATACATGAATTCCTTCGATGTAAATTATCCACCATTTTTTTATTTCAAACATTTTATTTTTGAGTCTGTCTTTGTTTCAACCATCTCTTTGTATATCTTGAAGTTTTCAAATGCTTCTGACTTCTTCTTGAGAAAGAAAATTGCAGTCATTCTTGTGTAGTCATCAATTATTATCATGAAGTGTTGTTCACAATTTAATCCCTTTGTTCTCATCAGTCCACATAGATCAGTATGCACAATCTCCAATGGTTTTTTCATAGAGTACTCCTTTGATTTTAACTTGGTCCTGGTTTGTTTTCCCTGTAGACAATGCTTACATAGAGTATTCGTTGGCTTTGAAATTCTAGACATTTCTTTTACTATTTCCTTTCTACTGATTTTGACAAGATTGCCAAATTTCATGTGACCCATTCTTCTATTCCAGAGCCAACTTTCGTTTTCCTTTCCTAAGAAACATATTTCGTTTCCAATTTCATTTAAAACATATATTTTGTTCAAAGCCCTTATCGTTGTCGCCACTAACTTTATTGATCCTTCTTTTCTAATTTCTCATTTATCTGAGTCAAGATGAAGTCTGTGTCCTTGATCACACATTTGACTTAAACTCAAAATATTGTGTTTCATATCTTCAACCAATAGAAAATTTTATTCCATGACATCTTTGCTTCCAAGATTAACTATTTCTCTACCTATCATTTTAACTGAATGATTATTTCCAAATGAAACTTATCCATTTATTTATTTCTTCAGAGTTAGAAACTTGTTCTTTTCACCTATCATATGCTTTGAACAACCATTGTCAACATACCAATCAATTTTTCTATTTTGGTATTGTAGAGAAAGAGAGCATTGATTTTTCTTTATTTTCCATATATCTTGTAGTTCCGACATGACTTTTGATGTTTTTCTTTGGTTCCCTGGGTGGAATAGTCAGTATGTAATTATTCGCTATGTGTCCAAATTTGTTGCATTTGTAGCATTCTAATTCATTTCTCAATGAACCAAAATTGTTTTGGTTTATGTTGTATGATTCATAATATTTTATGGGATAACTATTATTTAAGTATCCTTCATAGTTGTTTCAGTTCTTGTCATAAGCTCTGTAGTTTATAGATTTATGTCCAAAATTAACATAATTAAAAAAATGAGCATAAAAGAACCTTTGATACCTGGGATTAGATGATATTATTTGCGATGAAATCCTTTTGAATTCGTCTGATTGAGTCTTATTTATTTATGGAATGTTCTTCTTTGGGGGATTGCATTCTTCTTTATTGACAAAATCTATGACAATATATGCATAACTTCTTTGTTCTACTTCTTGTTCTGTTGTCTTGGAGATCGATCCTTTCTCATTCTGTACTTGATTGTATCCTAGTACGGATATGTAATTGGGTGGTATTTGAATTTTGATGATTTGATCCAATATTCTGGTGCTCTTCTACTGCATATCTTTCTTATGAAGATCTTTCCTTAAAGAGATTGTTTCTGCTTCCAAGATTCCAATTGTTTTCCCATTTTCTTCTAACTGAATTCTAAGAGTTTCCTCAATTCTTCTATCTTCTTCTATCTGATTTTTTTGACTCATTATCATATGCTCAATTTATTCAAAGTTGGAATTCTGAGATCCCTCCTTCATTTTTAACTCTTCCTTGAGTGATTTTTTTCTTTTTCTTTTTCTTTCCTAAGTTCTTCTAATGCACTAATTAGATCTTCTCTGAGATCAACTTCGCCTTCTTCTTCAGAATCTTCATCATCATCTTCTACTGCCATGAAGAGTACTCTTTATAAATCACTGTCACTATTATTATCCTCATCATTCGATGAGGAACTATCCACTTATGAGTAGAAACATTTCTTGAAGAATTTCCTTTTGTTTCTTCTCTTGTTTCTCTTTTGATTCCTTTTTAGGAGCTTCTTCTTCATCACTATATTTATTCTTATGAGGAAATTTAGAAGCAAAATGACCAATACCACCACAATTAAAACATTTCAATGGAAGCATACTTTTATACTTTCCAATTATTTTCTTTAATTTCCTTACGAAGTTAGCCATCTCTTCATCTTCCTCTGAATCATCACTACAACTACAACCTATTTTTGACTTTTTCTTGTTTTTTTTCTTTGTATTCTTGGATGTATTGAAATTTACTTCCTTTGTTACTGTTTTCTCTTGTTTTGTTCTCATTTCATAGGCTATAAATATTCCATGTAGCTCGTCCATGCTCAACGTACCTATATCTTCTCTTTCTTATAGGATTGATATTTTAGGATCAAATCTCATAGGAAGAGACCTCAATACCTTTTGAACAACCATTGATTCATAAAATTCTACTCCCAATCCCTTAATAGTGTAAACTATTTCGTCAACTCGTAGAAGGTAGGATGCAATGTCTCCATCTTCCTTCATCTTCAATTTTTCAAAATTGGCTCTGAAGATTCGATGCTTAGCTCCCTTGAATTTGACATCTCCTTCATAAATATTTTGGAGTTTATCCCAAAGATCATTTGCACTTTCACAATGCATAACCTTGACAAATAATGAATTGACTAGACTTATTAGAATGATATCTTTATCCTTTGAGTTTTTTTTGTTGATTTTCTTTCCATCTCTGTCAGTTTGAGGAGTGGCTAGTGTTGTATACCCATCTACTACTAATTTCCAAACATCAAATCCTTGCATCTGAAAAAAAAAATCATTATTTTATTCCAGAAGGTATAGTTCTCATAGTCAAACATTGGTGCTCCAATCTTAGCGTATTCCATGATCTCCTTATTATTGTTAGACTGCTTCTTGAAGGAATTTCTTTGATACCAATTGTTGGAATACTGAGAGGGGGGGTGAATCAGTATGAGCACAATTATTACTTTTAAACACAATATAAAATCTCCAATAATGTTCAATAGTTCATTATTATTATTCAATATATCATCAACACCATAATTCAATGCATAATTTTACGTGGACCATAAACACATCATACCATAATTTTACGTGGAAACCCAATGTGGGAGAAAACCACATTTTTTTTTTCTTATTTATGAAAGAGTACATTCAATGGAAGCACCAAATTCCAATTTCTCCATCTACAACTAGAAGGAGGCTCCAACCCCCTATTTATAGGTTGCAACTTGAAGGAATCTCCAACTCCCTGATTTATCGGCTCCAACTTGAAGGAGGCTACAACCCCCTTTCCTTGCCCCGTTCAACTACTCTGAAATATAAATGTAGACCAATATGTCACTACCATTGTCGGTGTAAACTATAACCTATTACTCCTGGTGTTTCTGATATTTCTATTGTTTCTATTGATACCGATATCTCATCAAGACTAAAACCACACATACCTCATACCAAGATCCACAAGAGGGTTCTCCAAATAAAATGTTTATGAATCACTAAGACATGTTTATACCTAATTTCTTCAGAATACACACCCTAACATACATAGGAAGAAATACATTCAATCTATAACTGACATGATCGATTATATCTATGATATTTTTCTTTTCTTCTTCATAGATCCGCGACATGTACACTACTTCCTTCTTGTGGATGTCCATGCTTTTCCATTATGGAACTCGCGGATTACCTTAGAGATGCTACAATAACTTTTATTTTGTACACTCGGCTCTTGTAAAATTCTCCCTTCACTAAAATTTCCTTCCTCTTTCTCACTGCCTCAAATATGCCAATCTATATTCACACAAAAAATATTCAATTGACTCTTCTCTGTATATATGTGTTTCCAATGAGGATCTCATTAAAAATTGTAGGGATTTTTGAGTGTCATAAATTTTTAATCGACTATCTGATCGGGATGGAATTTTACAAGGAGTTGTGTCTCGAAGGTTTCACTACCGTTCCAATCTTATCCTTCATATCGAAAAAAAAATTGAAACTTTTTGGGAGCCAAACTCCTTCATATGATGCCTCAAATTCGAGTTTTAGTGTTTTATTTATTTATTTTTGATTATCAATTATCTCTTCATGTAATTAGAAAAGTGAGTTGACGAATAGTGTTACTCTTTTTATCTCTTAGTTATTGGTTAGTTTTATATTCATTCGATAATTTTCTAAAATTAGCTATTTGTTTTTCGAGAATTTTCCTTTTTCCTAATTTAGGTCTAACTCATAATTTCTTGTTAATGACATGAAACTGGCATGCAACTTGTTAAATTCAAATGCAACTTGTTAATTCCCTATTCAAGGGTTGACATCAATGACAACCAATCTTTCAACAATTCAATGACAACCAATATTTCAACAATCTCCCCCTTTGGAATTGATGGAAACACATAGACATGGAAAACACTCATGCTCATGTTGGCTCTGCCTGTATTCATGACTCTTCTCTTCGTTTCCATGCCTCTGATTTTCTCCCCCCCTTTGAAATCAATGGAAAAGGGTGACTTCTCCTTGGGGATTCCCTGCCTGTCTGTAAGCCTCTAATATCTACCGATGTTTATCTTCATGGTGCTTCCTCATGTAAATATATGATATTAAAAACATTCAGAAAGAATTCAAGTCTTTCATGATTATTGTTTCTCTCCCCCCTATATTACTTTACAAAATTTTGTGTAGATCATTGTGGAGCTAAAACTACTCCAAGTTTCTGTCGAAGATACTCAAAAGTCTCCCTCATAAGAGTTTTGGTGAAGATATTTGCATTCTGTTATTTTGTCCTAGTGTACTCTACCTTGATGTTATTCTTTGCAACCAATTCCCATATAAAGTGAAACTTGATTAGAATGTGTTTCGTCTTGGAATGCATCACTAGATTCTTAGAGATAATTATAGCACTTGTGTTATCACAGAATATCAGAATAGGCTCGCCATATTCCACCTGAATGTCTTGGAAAGTTTGCTTCATCCATAGAACCTCTGTACAACATGTTGCTTCTACAATATACCCTGCTTCTGTTGTGGACAATGATACTGAAGATTGTTCTTTCTCAACTAGGATACCAGATAATCACCCAAGTAGAAGGATGATCCACTTGTATTTCTTCTATCATCAACACTTCTTGCCTAATCCACATCTGTATGAAACTAGAGATAGGTCCTTACCTTTTGGATACCATAATCCATAATATTTTGTTGATTTGATATATCTGAATATTCTCTTTACTGCCATAACATGTGTTTCCTTCGACGTTGCTTGAAATTTTGCAATGTGTCAAACTACTTGCATAAGATCTAGTCTCGATGATGTCACACGGAGTAAACTGTCAATCATCTATCTGTAGAGTCTTTGATATGCATCTTTGGATTTATCATCTTTGCTCAATTTACAACTACTCTGCATGGGATCACTTACATGCTTGCAATCTACCATTCTAAACTTCTTTTGCATTTCTTTGATATACTTGGTTTGGGAGATGAAAATACCTTTATCTTGCTAACATATGCAGAGTCCAAAAAAGAAACACAACTCACCAAGTAATGAAATTTCGAATTCATTCTCCATGTCTTTAGAAAATTTATGACTCATCCTATCATCATCACTTCCAAAAATAATGACTTCTTCTTGAGAAATCAAACTGCAGTCATTCTTGTGTAGTCATCACTTAGTAACATGAAGTATTATTCACTATTTAATCCCTTTGTTATTGTTGGTTCACATAGATCGGTATGCACAATATCCAATGGTTTTGTCATAGAGTACTCCTTTGATTTGAAATTGGTCCTGGTATGTTTTCCTTATAGACATTGCTTACATAGAGTATTCGTCGGCTTTGAAATTTTAAGCATTTCTTTTATTGCTTCCTTTTTGTTGATTTGTACAAGATTGTCAAAGTTCATGTTACCCATTCTTCTGTTCTAGAGCCAAATTTCATTTTCCTTTCCTAAGAAACTTCTTTCTTTTCCAATTTCATTCAAAACATATATGTTGTTTGGAGTCCTTATCGTTGTTGCCACTAACTTGCGTGATCTTTCTTTCCTAATTTCTCATTTCTTTGAGTCGGACTGTTACGATCCTATTCTAACCCATTTCCATGAGTGAATAGTTAATATGATATGTTTTCTATTTAATAAAGGCCGAAATTAATTAATAAGGCCTAATAAATAAATAAGAATAAGTAAATGTAAGAAGACCTAATAGAAACTTCCACTTCTAGAAATATATTCCTCTAGAAGTTTCCTTAGTAGGTAGAAGTAATATAAGTAAGAGTAGGAGGCATTAAATTTTTTTATTTGGAGATTATTGTAATAGAGCTCTACTCTGTTGGAGGTTGACCCCTCGAAGAGACAAGTGAAAATTACTATCATAATAAAGTTTATCTTCCTGGTGATTATTCTGATGTTATTCTGGTGTTCTTCTGATATATTTATGGATATATCATTATTATTCTATCTTTGATTTCTAGATATTTTCTGTTCTACATAATATATTGTATCAGGAATATTGCAAGTGGTATCAGAGCTCTTTCCAGGGAAAGACTTGGGGACTAAACTTTTTTCAGGGTAGAGACATATTCCTACATCTTTAAGCTACAAAGATATGTTGTTACATGCATAAAATAATAGTCGGGGAGTCATACACACATGAAATACATGTGGTTCTTAAGCTCACATTTGTTGGCCACCATTGTAACCCCTATTGGTAGCCCTTCGAGTGGTAGTGCATCAGGAAACAAATTTATATGGATTGGCCTAGGAATCCTGAATCCCTCCATAGATCAACCGACCAAACGTCTGACTTCTATAGTGTCATTGATAATAGCACTCAAGAAGTGACTCTCTAGTACCTGGGTAGTTGGGTAGTACGACTAAGGGTACAGTCTAGCCTCCTTAGTTGATGCCTTGAGATATTGGGTCAAGTACTACTGTTGGACCCTGCACGTATATAAGAGAGCTATATCACATGGAAAACCCTTGATTGTATATTCCCTGCAAACCCTAACCCTTGGGAACATAACAAAAAAATAAAAGACAAGATCTATTGCAGTGAAACCTTGCCATCTGCATTGGGGTTGCAAAACTACTACATCTTTTGTCCTATTAAGAATTTTTGCATTCCACCTCTATAGTAATATTCATTTCATATTTTGGGCCTATCAACACCCTTATTTTTGACCTATCCCATTTCATTCCTCTCTTCATTCTACTCACAGTGGTACCCTTCAATTTTAGGCCTTTTTTTTTTCCTGCGGACCCAATCCCTTATGGGATGCCTTTCTTGAGACCTATCCCACTAGATTCCACTCTTTTTCATGATCACCCAAGTACCTATCATTTTAATCCCATATTTTCCATCCCGACACCTCCAATGCTACCTAATCCTTTACCATGCCTACCACTCTGTCTCAGTCCCAAAAAACCTTGGAGAATAGAGTGGCACAACTGGAAAAACACATTGACGGTAACATAGAGTCCCTCCACAATGAATTCACCACAGCCCTTGACCATCAGTTCAAAAAATTGGTGCAACTCTTCAAGGGTAAGAATGTTGAGCCAAACCCAGAAGAACTTCACTCTTCTCCTTATGAAAATACTTATTCCTCCCACTCCCCTTGGAGTTCTTCGCCTTCTTGGACAAAGGTACCCAAAGTTGACATGCATAAATTTGATGGTTCCAACCCAGCTGGGCGGGTTTCTCAAATGGAACAATACTTATCCCTTCATGATATTTGATATGATGAAACCAAACTCCATGTGGGGGTTTTTTACTTGGATCAAGAATGTTGGCAATGGTAGCAATGGAATATGAAATGTTATCCAGAACCTCCTAATTGGAACATGTTCTCCAAAGTTGTTTGTGCCCATTTTGATCAGGAATCACAATTTTTGGGCCAACTCACTAAGTTTTTCCAAACTGGATCTGTGATATAGGTGGATATTGGTGGCCACCCACCTTTTCCAACTGGATCAAAACAACTTTCTGGCAATTTTGGCAATTTACTATTTTTAGCAGGTTTTAACTTCCGGGGCCATTTTGAGGGCCTAAATGAAGGTTTTTAAAGATAGAGGTTCTTAATGATAATTGAAGGCATGACTGAGACCCCAAAATAAATCTCCTCTATGATACCTTTCCAAAGAGCTATCATACGCCTAAAACGGAGATCGTATGCAAAAGTTACGACCCCGGGAAGTTGATGTACTGGCTTACCCAAACGGGGCCCACATGACCTTTGGCGCTTCATCTCCTAGGGTTAGGTTTTTGGATGTATAGGAATTTTGGCATTCTTGTTTATTGTAAAAAGGCCTTCAGAGCCTCATTGTAATCATCTTCTTGTGAATGCGATTAGCCATCACATCTCTTCTAAGAGATAAGTTGCCACCATTCTAGCGAGTCTTTCACTCTGTATTTTTACAGTATCTGTACATTTCTTTGATTAATAGAAATCATGTATTACTGTATATATGTGTTTATGGTTGCATATCTGATACATTTATGTTATATTATTGAATATATGCAATATCTCTGTGCATTTCTTTATTATATCTCTTCTCTCATTTCGGGCCGAAAATAATCCGGATCAGTGGTATCAGAGCAGGCTGCTCTTAATCAATTTTTCAGTGCATGTCCCCGATGAGGTCCGAGTATAGCAAGTTGGGTATCGAGCTTGTCTATCTTGAAGAAAATTTCTCTTGCACACCCAAGAAACCCTCAATGGCGGAAGAAAATAAAAACGACGGAGCAGGCGATCCTATCAATCTGTTGCTTGAGCAAGCTCTCACGCGACAGTAGGGACAAAATGATGGAGAATTTTTCCCACATCCTTAAATGCCTGCCGATAGCATCGGGTGCATATTCATCAAGCGACCACTTTGGAGGCACCTCGCCTTTCAAGGTACAAGTTAATTTTGATATTCCTATATTTGAAGGATAGATAGATGCAGAAGCCCTAGAAAAATGGTTAACTCTGCTAGAAGGTTATTTCTCTGCTCAAAATTTTTTCCGACAAAGAAAATATCACCTTCACACTCCTTAAATCTCTCCCTCATGTCAAAAATTGGTGGGAAACTTATTGGGAGCAAAGTTTCATAGAGGATTCTGGAATATATGGGGCTGATCCCACTTGGAATTTTTTTGTGGATGCGGTAAAGGAATAGTATTACCCTGTTGGAAACTATGAGGACCAGTACATGAGATGGACCACACTGCGGCAAGAGAGGGGCCAAGTAGTTCCAGAGTTCACCAATACCTTCCATACCTTGCGCACCAAAATGGGTATCAAAGACTCCGAGCGACATTTGGTTCTGAAAAACCATGGGGATCTACACAGATACATCTAGACTGAAATGGATTTTCTGGACATCTCATCACTCGGTGATGCTTATCGATATGCTGTTAAAATCAAGAAGAATATTAAGCACCAGACTAAACGAGATTTCGGATCTGTAAATCCGCAACAACCAAAGTATGACAAAGAAATCCCTAACAAACAGTTTCCCGAAAACCAGTCCAAGACACAGGAAAAGAAGGGTCACGGGAAGACAAAGAACGACACCGAAAAATGGTGTGATTTCCACAAAATCCCCTGGCACAACACCGATGAATGTCGCTCAAAACAGTCATTGGTGGCCGAG
>SNQJ01S0065238.1:14033-31379 GCA_010110895.2 Picea sitchensis | reverse complement strand
TGGGATTTTTTTGTGGATGCGGTAAAGGAACAGTATTACCCTGTTGGAAACTATGAGGACCAATACATGAGATGGACCACACTGCGGCAAGAGAGGGGCCAAGTAGTTCCAGAGTTCACCAATACCTTCCATACCTTGTGCACCAAAATGGGTATCAAAGACTCCTAGCGACATTTGGTTCTGAAAAACCATGGGGATCTACATAGATACATCTAGACTGAAATGGATTTTCTGGACATCTCATCACTCGGTGCTGCTTATCGATATGCTGTTAAAATCAAGCAGAAATTTAAGCACCAGAATAAACGAGATTTCGGATCTGTAAATCCGCAACAACCAAAGTATGACAAAGAAATCCCTAACAAACAGTTTCCCGAAAACCAGTCCAAGATACATGAAAAGAAGGGTCACGGGAAGACAAAGAACGACACCGGAAAATGGTGTGATTTCCACAAAATCCCCTGGCACAACACCGATGAATGTCGCTCAAAACAGTGATTGGTGGCCGAGATCAAAGACAAAGAGCCGAACCCTGATTCAAAATCTGATTATGAAAATAATGGTAAAAGATAGATCATCGACGCAGACCCCACTGCTATTGTCGTGATCGCAACAATTCAACCAGAAGAACCAACAGATCTTGAAGAGGGGGAGCACCTTTTTCATTCAAAGATGTGGGTGAAGGGGTCCCCGCTGCATTTTATTGTTGATAACAGAAGCCAGAAGAACCTCATCTCAGCAGAGGTTGTCAAACAGTTGGGATTGTTGACAACACCACACCCGCAACCATACAACATTGGGTGGATTCACCAAGGACGAGATATCTGTTTCAGCCAACAGTGTTGATTATCATACGACATCCAACCCTTCAAGGATGAGGTATTATGTGATTTTCCCCCACTCGATGTCTATGATGTTCTCTTGGGCCAACCATAGATGTGGAGACACCATGATGTTTATGAGTCTCGACCCCATAGTGTCATTATTACTTTGGGGGGTCATCTCTACAGAATACTAGAGGTAGTTCCGACTACTGTTCCACCTAAAAAGTGTCACAAGGTAGTATCTCATACTGCAAAATTCAGCTTCTTCACAATCTATTCAAAAGAAGAACAAAAGGACACTGCAACCACTACAGCCTTGCCCCAAGCACCTTCTATCCAACATAAGCAAGTCGACAAGGTTGCAGAAAAGCTCAAAGATTCCTTCTGCACACCTTCCTCTCATGTATCTCGACTTTTTGAACATCCTCAACCTCAATAGGTTCGTGATAGACTTCCACAAACTGAGCAATGCGATGTCTCCAACAAGACAAGAAGCTCACAAAGATGCATATTCAACAAACTCTTTTACTCCTCCCCCAGGAACTCAACACAATGGAGACCATTGCTTCATAAGGAGGGAGGATTGATCCAGGTGGATATCAGTGGCCACCCACCTTTTCCAACTTGCTCAAAACAACTTTCTGGCAATTTTGGCAATTTACTATTTTTAGTAGGTTTTAACTTCTAGGGCCATTTTGAGGGCCTAAATGAAGGTTTTTCCATATCAATGTTCTCAATGATATCTGAAGTCATTATTTAGCCCCCAAAATGAATCTCCTCGATGATACCTTTCCAACGAGCTATCATACACTTAAAACAGGGATCGTATGCAAAAGTTACAAACCCGAGAAGTTGATGTACTAACTTACCCAAACGGGGCCCACATGACTTTTGGCGCTTCATCTCCTAGGGTTAGGTTTTTGGATGTCTAGGACTTTTGGAATTCCCGTTTATTGTAAAAATGCCTTCAGAGCCTCATTGTAATCATCTTCTTGCGAATGCAATTAGCTGTCACATCTCTTCTCAGAGATAAGTTGCCACCATTCTAGCGAGTCTTTCACTCTATATTTTTACAGTCTCCGTACATTTCTTTGAGAAATAGAAATCGTGTATTACTATATATCTTTGTTTATGGTTGCATCTCTGATACATTTTTGTTATATTATTGAATATCTGCAATATCTCTATGCATTTCTTTATTATATCTCTGCTCTCATTTCGTGCCAAAAATAATTTGGATCAATCTGTCATAGACTTCATCACATTATTTGAACAATTGGCTATCTATAACGAGGGTTTATCTAATGAATTTTAAATGGAATGTTTTATCATTGGTTTATAAAAAGATATCAAGGCTCATGTGAACATGCATCATCTGATTACCTGGTTACATGCATGTCAATTATCCAGGGAAGCAAAGATCGTCCTCCAGTTTCCATCCCTAAAGGATCCATTTACCAGTTGTCTTTGCCCATGGGCTACCCTTACTCTGACCCAAACTTTGAAGGTCCAAAAGGTATCTCCCATTGAAATGGAAGAACGACGCAAGCAAGGCCTTTGCTACTATTGTGATGAAAATTATGCACTAGGGAATAAATGTAGAGAACAAAATTTCTTCCAGATTGATGCCTCTACTTCCTCTTCCTGTTCTAACATCCCATCAAATGAGATTTTGAACCAAGAGTCAGCTCAATCAAGTGATCCTGTCAAAGATCTAGTTGTCACACCGATGGAATCCGTGGAACCAATCATCTCGCTTCATGCACTCTCAGGTATTTCGGCCTCACGGACATTGAATATCAAGGGCTACATTAAACATAGGTCAGTTTTGGTGTTGATTTATAGTGGTAGCACCCATAATTTTATTCATCGCAAACTCGTTGATGAGATCCATTTATTTTTCCTCCCTATTTCTAATTTTCAAATCCTCATCGCTAATGGTGGTACTATGAAGTGTGGGGGAAATTGTGAGAATGCCAAACTCCAAATAGGTGATTACCATCTGAAAACCCACATGTTCTATATTTCCATGGGTGTCTGTGATGTTGTATTAAATATGGAATGGGTTCGCACTCTGGGGCCGATCAAAATGGATTACCAATAACTATATATGAGCTTCACTGAAGAATCTTACCCTTATACTCTTAGGGGTATCCAAGCAGGCTCTCTTGAAATCATTAGCCCTCACCGGATGGAAAACATATTGAAGAAAGGCCACCATGGTGTGATTTTTCAATTTAATGCCATCTAGGTCACTGAAGAGGTCTCTCAGGTAGTTCCTCCTAGCCTGCAACTCATCTTGGAAAAGTACCCCAAGATCTTTGAGATTCCTACAACCTTACCTCCTTTCAGGGGTGAGAATGATCATAATATCCCTATCCTATGAGGAAGTCAACCCCCCAATGTACATCCCTTAAGATACCCCTTTTCTTAGAAAAATGAAATAGAAAATATGGTGCAAGAATTACTGGAGGCAGGGGTAATTCACCCTAGTACTAGCCCATATTCTTCACCAGTGGTGATGGTTTTAAATAAATAATGTACTTTCTTCATGTGCCCTAATTTTTCATTCCCTCAATAAACTGACCATCAAAGATAAATTCCCCATTCCTATCATTGATGATTTTCTAGATGAACTAAAAGGTTCTTGTGTATTCACCGAATTAGACCTTCAATCTGGTTATCACCAAATCTGGATGAAGGAGGTATATATTTTGAATACTACTTTCATAACTCATGAGGGACATTATGAATTCTTGGTCATGCATTTTGGCCTTTGCAATGCTCCATCCACCTTCCAAAGTCTCATGAATAAACTATTGAAACCTTACCTTCGAAAGTTTGTCTTGTTTTTTTTTTTATGACATCCTCATTTATAGCCGCACCTGGGATAGACATATTCTTCATGTGGACAAAGTCCTTCACTTGCTACAGGACAACCAATTGTTTGTCAAAAAGGACAAATGTTCATTTGGAACCAACGAAGTGGAATACTTGGGGTGCATTATCAGCAGTGATGGGGTAAAAGCGGACCCCAAAAATATACAATCTATGCAATAATGGCCGCGACCAATGACTTTAAATAACCTAAGGGGTTTTCTGGGTCTCATACGCTATTACAAGAAATTTTTCAACCATTATGGAAAAATTGCTAAGCCCTTGACTGACCTCGTTAAGAAGAATGCATTTCATTAGATGCATGTTGCTGAGAAAGCCTTCATAGAGTCAAAGAGAGCCATGTGCACGACCCCTCTCCTAGTAGCTCTTGACTTCAACAAAACCTTTGTGGTGGAATCAAATGCTTCAAGCATGGTTATAGGTGTCATTCTCACCCAAGATGGTTGGCCCTTGGAATTTACTAGCCAAGCATTGAGTAGTCACAACCTAAGACGATCTATGAATGAAAACGAAATGATGTCCATTCTTCATGCAGTGCACACATGATGACCATATCTCTTTGGATTCCATTTTCATATTAAAACAGATCACCATAGCCTAAAACATTTTTTGGAGCAACGACTATCATCCCTAGAACAAAATAAGTGGCTAACAAAAATGTTGAGTTATGATTATGAAATCATCTACAAAATGAGAAAATATATCATAGTAGCAGATGCATTGTCAAGACAACATGAGGATGAAGGATCCCTCTTTTCATTTTCATTACCAGTCCCTGATTGGATTGAAGAAGTGCAACAAGAGTGGCTAATGCACTGGACTACCTGCAAATTAATTCAATGTCTTCAAGAGGACCCTAATCCTCCCAATGGCTACACTTGGCAGGATAATGTTATTCATTATAAGGATCACCTGGTTCGATCACCCTCCTCATCACTCAATCCTAGGATCTTATATGAGTTGCACTCCTCAACTATAGCGGGTCATTCAGGATTTATATGAGTTGCACTCCTCAACTATAGCTTGTCGTTCTATTTTTTGGGAAGGAATGAAGAAGTATATACTTCAATTTGTCATAGTATGTGAGGTGTGCCAACGTAATAAAGGTGAAATGATCAAGTATCCAAGCATCCTACAACCATTACCCATTCCATCTTCTCTATGGACATAAATCTCCATGGATTTTATAGTGGGCCTTCCTAAAGTTGGAAACAAGTTTGTCATCATGGTGGTGGTTGATCGCCTCTCCAAGTATGCTCATTTTTGTCCCTTACCTCACCCTTTCACACTGACACTTGTAGCACAAGTCTTCCTTGATCATATTTTCAATTTACATGGAATTCCAACCTCTATTGTCTTTGATCGTGACCCAACTTTCACCAATACATTTTGGCAAGTGTTGTTTAAATTAAAGGGCGCCCAACTGAACATGATCACATATTATCACCCCCAGTTTGACGACCAAACGAAAGTATTCAACAAATGTTTGGAAACCTACTTGTGTTGTTTTTATTCAGAAAAACAACACCAGTGGGTGCAATGGATTCCCTTGGAAGAATGTTGGTACAATAATTCCTATGATACGACCACTAAAATGACCCCATATGAAGCAGTGTATGGCCAAAGACCACTAAAAGTCACTACCTATATTCCTGGCACATCCAAGGTCTAATATATTGATACAATGCTGCAAGGTCGTACACCCAATATAGTGGCTCTTAAGGATAAACTCCACATGGCCCAAAATCGCATGAAGAAACGGGAAGACCAACATCATTCAGGAAGGTGAGCAGGTGTTTCTTAAGATCCAACCTTACAAGAAAACATCTCTCAAAGGTCATGGAAATTAAAAATTGGCACCTAATTTTTATGGACCCTACCATATCATTAAGCGTATTGGTTATGTGGCTTACAAATGGACCCTACCATAGAATCCATCCGGTGTTCCAGGTTTCCTATCTAAAGAAAGTAGTGGGCCAGAATTGCAGATTACAAACCATCCTTCCATAATTAGATGAAGAAGGTTCCCTGCAGCTCCAACCAGAAGAAATCCTCAATACTCGTGAACGTCAGCTGTGTGGCCGCACTATCAAGGAAGTGTTTATCAAGTGGAAGGAAACAACACTAGAGGAGGTGACCTGGAAACCCACGACCATACTTCAATAGTTTGTGCACCTGCAACCTTGAGGACAAGGTTGATTTTGAAGGGGAAGGGTATGTTAGGATCCAATCCTAACCCCTTTCAATGGGTCAATAGTTAATAGGATATGTTTTCTATTTAATAAAGGAAGACATTAATTAATAGGGCCTAATAAATAAAGAAGAATAAGTCAATGTAAGAAGACCTAATAGAAGCTTCCGCTTCTAGAAAGATCTTCCTCTCGAAGTTTCCTTAGAAGGTAGAACTAGTATAAATAAGAGTAGGAGGCATTGGATATTTTTTATTGGAGATTATTGTAATAGAGATCTGATATACTGGAGGTTTCCCCCATGAAGAGGCAAGTGGACATTGTTATAATACTAAAGTTTCTGTTCCTGGTGATTATTCTGGTGTTATTCTAGTGTTATTCTAATATTTTTTTGGATATATCATTATTATTCTGTCATTACTTGCTATATATTTTATGTTTTGCATAATATATTGTATCGGGAATGTTTCAAGTGGTATTAGAGCTCTTTCTAGGGAAATACTTATGGGATAAAAACATTTCAGGGTAGAGACATATTTAGTCATATTTAAGCTACATATATATATCATTACACGCATAAAACCGCAGTCGCGGAGTCATACACGCAAGAGATACAAGTGGTTCTTAAGCACACATATGTTGGCCACCCATGTAACCCTTGTTGGTACCCCTTCGAGTGGTATCTCAGGATGGTAGATTTAGCCTTTGAGTTTTTTTTGTTGAGTTTCTTTCCATCTATGTCAGTTGGGGGAGTGGCTGGTGTTGTATACCCATCTACTGTTGATTTCCAAACATCAAATCCCTTTGTGTGTAAAACATTTTTCATCCTTTTATTCTAAAAGGTACATTTCGAACCGTCAAACATTGGTGCTCCAAACTTAGCATATTCCATGATCTCCTTCCAGTGGTTAGACTGCCTCTTGAAGGACCTACTTTGATACCAATTGTTGGAATATTGAGAGGGGGGTGAATCAATATGAGAACAATTGTTACTTTTAACCACAATATAAAACCTCCAATAATGTTCAATAGTTTTTTATTAGCATTCAATATATCATCAAAACTATAATTCAATATATAAACATCACATAAACACAATACACCAAAATTTTATGTTGAAACCCAATGTGGGAGAAAACCATGAATGGTTTTCTTATTTATCAAAGAGTACATTCATTGGAAGCACCAACTTCCTATTTCTCTATATACAACTAGAAGGAGGATCTAACCCCCTATTTACAGGCTACAACCTGAAGGAAGCTCCAACTCCTTTAATTACTGTCTCCAACCAGAAGGAGGCTAGAACCCCCTTTCCTTTCCCCTTCCAACTGACCTGAAATATAAATGTAGATGAATATGCCACTACCATTGTCAGTGTAATTGATAACCTGTTGTTGTTTTTGTTTATGATATTTTTGTTTTCATTATAGATACCTATATCTCATCAATACTACAACCACACATACCTCATACCAAGATACACAAGAGGGTTCTCCAAATGAAATACTTATGAATCATTAAGACATATTTGTACCTGATTTCTTTAGAATACATAGCCTAACATACAAAGGAAGACATACCTTCAATCTATAGCTGACCTGGTGGATTAAATCTTTGATCTTTTGCTTGTCTTCTTCAAGAATCTGCGACTTGTACACTGCATGCTCGTGAATATTCACGTTTTTCCCTTCTGCAACTCATAGACTACCTTAGAGACAATGTTGTACTGACTTTTCTTCCATACACTTAAATCCTGTAAACTCATCCCTTCATTGAACTTTGTTTCCTTCGTCTCACTGCCTTAGATATTCCAATCTATATTCACACAAAAAATATTCAATTGAATCTTCTCTGTATATATGTGTTTCCAATGAGGATCTAATTAAAAAATGTAGGGATTTTCGAGAGTCAAAACTTTTGACTCGGTTAAATTTTGATAAGGAGTTGCATATTGAAGAGTTCATTGTTGTGCCAATCTAATCCTTCAGATCAGAATCTGTTTCGACACTTTTCAGGAGCCAAATTCCTTCATATGATGCCTCAAATTCGAGTTTTAGTGTTTTTGCGGGGTTTTTCTAATTTTTAATTATCAATTATCTCTTTGCTTATGCATGCAATCTGAAAAACAGGTTGACAAATAATGCCAATCTAGTAAGCTCTTAGTTATTGGTCATTTTTAGATTCATCTGAGAATTTTCTAAAATTAGCTATTTTTTTTTCGAGAATTTTCCTTTTTCCTAATTTAGGGCCAACTCATAATGTCTTGTTAATGACATGCACCTGAAATGAAACTTGTTAAATTCCTATTCAAGGGTTGACATCAATGACAACCAATCTTTCAACAATTCAATAATAACCAATATTTCAACATTTGTAACCTTGAGAAAAAGCCAAGAAACCATGAATAAATCTACTGAAACGTGAGATAACAACCTATACCTTTTATGCACACACTAAATAGAAGAAGAAGAATTAGTTTATGAGGTACTCGAAAATAAAGAAGGAGGTGTTTCTTGTGTTGTGTCGGGAAGGTATGTAGGTTCCTTAGTGTTTCTCTTTTATCAATAATTTTTCACAAGAAAACATTGGTTTAAGTCTGAATTTCAGAGTTAATTATCCTTGCTTTACCCTAGTGGTATCATATCCTGGCTAGAGTGTGGTGTCCACTATGGATTTTCCTATGGTTGGGTGGAAATTTTTCAATCAGTTGGTTGTTGGTTTGCAAATTTATCAACAGATAAGTTTTAAAAATATATGTTATGGTTTAAATGATGTGCCCTAATTCTGTCAAATTTTATCATTGCTTTGTGTATAAAATTCATATGTTCATGTTCTAAGTGTAAATTCATGGGTATTTCTTATCTGTGTATAAGATTAGAATGTAGTAATTTAAATTCCCAAAGTTAATATTTCATGTAGAACATTGTTACATCTATGCTAATGAAATGTGGTCTTTGGGACTACAATGGTTGTGGGATATGCACAAAACTGAGCACATTTATGAGGTCTTTGAGCTCTTTGAGAAAATTCCTAGACAATATTTTTTTTCATGAAATGCAATTATCACCAGACATTCTAAGAATGGGATTGCAGACCCCACTTGTGAATGGTTTGATTAAATTCTTCAAAAAATTTATAATGTGTTAGTCAAAACCATTGTTATTTTGTTATATGAATGCTGCAATGTTTATGGACCAAATAAAACCATTAATTAATAATGACATAATTATAGAATCTCCTTTGTAACTGGTCACATTAGAATACTTAAGGATACCATAGTCTAAGTAGGTCATCTTGAACTATAACAGATCATCTATCTACTTCCCTCTCTAACATTAGTTGCATCATTATACAACAATTTCATGCTCCAACTCCCATTTTAGTTCACATTCATATTTCATACTCCAATTTCTAGATTTCAGATTTCATGCGACAATTTACAAGTAAGAAGAGCCCATGATCCACGCTAAGGAAACAAGATTCCTCAATCAAGGTATTGATCCAACCATTGACATTGAACATTGTGCCAATAGATTCCACCTTACATTCCTAACTAACTCAGGTATGTGAAAACATATAAAATATATCAGTGATGACATGGTATTCCCTTCCAACAACAATAATTTGATGATCAAATTACAACATTCAGATTTTGAGTCTAGATATCTAAGAAAAAAACAAATGAAAAATTCATACAATCAAACGATACATAAGCAAATGAGGGCATAACTATATAGAAGGGTGATGTATCATTAACCTCAATTATCCAGTTCCTAAACAATGAAATCACCTTGTAAATAGTATTGAGAACCTATATCTACACTTCATTTTGACTTCAAAGGAGTATGATTTCTCATAAGTTGTTGAGGATAATGTGTTTACATTGTTTTCCTTGAATAATCTTTTTGAGGAATATCTCTTCAACCACACAACAAAAGAATGATCTCATTAACACATACAAAGTATGTTTGGAAAAAAACTTATATGTCACTTCATGTACCACTGGCATCATGTAATATGATGTCTAGAAAGTTTTTATGGTATCTAGTATGGACTCTTACTAATCCAAAAAGGATCCAAAGAAGACAAAGGACAACTTAGAACTCGCAGAAGAAACTCAGGAAGCTCAGAATGGCCTCAACATATAGAGAAAGGGGAAAAAATGAAAGTACTCAAAACTTAGTGAAAGTGGAATCATCGTGAAGAGTGCGTCAGAATATTTCCAACGATGCAAACGACTCGTCAAGCAAAGTTAAAGATCGAAAGATATTCACGGTCAAATTTTGGTCAACCTAGCCCAGTCAGTAGGGGGATGAGTCAGCATCCATACTACTAATGTCAGTATCTGTACGGATTACATCAACATCCATACAACATACGTGGAACACGCAGGAGGTGACACATGTCATGCTGACATCAACATGATGTCAGCATGGTGACATGGCAGCATAAGAGGTTGTCATGTGTCACTCATATTTGGCATTTTTGGGTCACTCCATGGACCGGTAAAAATGTGCCACGTGGTAGTCCGTACAACCACATAACAGATCGTATGGTGACGTGGTAGCCTGAGTTGGAAGATAGTATGCTGATGTGGAATGGTGATTGTACCATGGTTGATGTGGCCCAATGGTTGGCTACCATGTGGCCTAGTCATGGGTTTCCAAGTGGTAGTGGGAAAATGCCCAATGAGGGCCTGAGAACAAATTTCAAAAAAAGAAAAGGATTGGCAGGTCCGCCAAATATGGCAGGACCCTGCCAAATCTGGCACCCAATGAACTATCTAGAACATCGCTAAAGTTGGAGGAACAACCAAATTCAAATATATACATATGTTACAATGAGCATCCCAAAAGGGGAGGGCCGCGGACTCGACCCCGGGACCTCCCCCTCTATCTATGCCTTAACATATTCTCCACCAACCAGTAGGTCAATGACCTCCATCGTTTATAAATATTTGGTTTTTTTATTTAAAAAATGAATCCACCAAGTGCACCAGAGGAGGCACGTGAGGGTACGACCGCCATGCTTTACGAGACAATTTTCTTAGCATTTATTGCAGGTTGCAGGGCACGCAAATCGATACATAGTTTCTCTTAGGCCTGGGAGTGCCAAAGTCGGATTGAAGCATAGAGATAATCATTTTTGAGTAAATCGACGCCATGAATTCAATGGTGCTCTATGTTTTTTGATCTGAGAAAAACTTCTGTAGCTTGATTCCAGAATGAGGTATACTTATGTATTTTGCCAAATTCTTTTGCTGAGTTAATAAAAAGGCATACCCATTGGAGAGAAGGACCCAAAGACATATTCCACTAGGGACAAACTCTGTTATCATTTTTTTGTGTTCAGATTTGATGATTATGTCTCTTTGTTATTGAATTTTTCCTTCTTTAATGGTGCACTTTAATTTATGTTCATTTAATGCAATTCTTTATAAGTCAGTTCGAAGAAAAGATCCTAGATCATTTTGGTATCAGAGAAGTCGTATTTGACTTGAATTGTTGAGTGTGAATGTCTACTATGGCCAAGCATAAGAAGGGTGAAGGAAACCTTAATAATTTCAATCCTGAATTTGGTCGTGCATTCAGAAGGAAGAAAATGACAGAAGAGGACAAGCATGATGAACAGGAGAAAAAAATCCATATGGTCTTTTATCGCATGTCAGAAATGGTCGAACGAATGTATGGAGACTTAGAGAAGAGGATGAAGAAGAAAGGGAAGAAAAAGGAAGAAAAATCTGATGATGATGATTCGGTAAATCAAGGGCCTGGAGGAGACCCTCCCGAGCCTCCATATTCACCATCAAGTTCTATTTCTTCTTCCTTTGAGAATTCTCATAATTCTCATCATTCGAGCCATAAATCCTCTTTTAAGAAACCATTATTAAATCTTTATGTAAAATTTTATTTACCTATGTTTAATGGAGATGCTAATCTTGAAAAGATAGATAATTGGATCCAATAGGTTGAAGTACACTGCCATGTTCAACATATTGATGAAGAGGAAGTTAAAGTGCAACTGGCTTCTCTTCAGTTGGAAGGCACTAATCTCGTATGGTGGGAGAGAAAACTTCAGGACAAAATTAAGTGTGGTAATTTTCTTTCCTCATAGTTGGAATTTAAATCAGCAATAAGGAATCAATTTTATCCATTGGGTTATTTACATAAAGAAATTATGGAATGGAAAACTTTAAGACAAAGTAAAGGCCAAATTGTACAAAGTTTCACAGAAGAATTTAGGAAGAAATTTCTTGCATTAAACATTCCTTTGGATTCTTATGAAACTCTAATGAAGTATATTGGCGCACTTCATAGTTATATTCATCATACTTTGCTATTGTTTATCCCCACCAGTCTTGATGAATTTTGTGTGCAATCCACTCACCTTGAGAACAAGGGAAAGCATGTTCAAGAAGATCCCACAAAGAAACCTTCCAATATCCCACATAAGCCATTTAAGAAGTTTAAAAGGAAGGAAACGAACACTTCCACAGTGACAAGAGAAGGAGGAAACTCATCTTGCACTCATTGCAAGAAAAGTGGTCACGATGATGAGCAATGTTGGAAACTACATCCAGAGAAGAGACCAAAACAATTCAGTGGAAAGGGGAAGACAAAAACCATTGCTACATTGCAACAAGATCTTGGTTTTGATTCAAGATACGAAGGAAAGATAACAACGGTTGGAGTACAAGGTAAATATTCCCTTGATGCTAGTTCAAATTCCAATAATGAATCTCATGATGATGAACAAATTATTTCATATAAGAGTTTTATCTAAACACACTAAGGTAGATACATTATTTGGTCCGGGTTGCCAAGTAAACTTAATATTTGAAGTACTTTTCAAAAAGATAGGTCTTGAAATGAAACCACATCCAAAGCTTTATCCTCTTGGCTGGGTATGTGATAAAGAAAAAAATAATGTCACCAAACAATGTAAGGTCAGATTTGCTATTGCTTCAAAGTTGATTGATGAAGTGGATTTGGATGTTGTATCACTTGATATATGTGCATAGTGTTGGGGAGTCCTTATATTTATGATAGAAAAGTAGTCTTCTTTCTTCATGAGGACAAATACCACCTTACTAAGGGGGGAGTGGAATATATTTTTAGAGATCACAACATGAGGGTAAACACAACACTTGTTAGTGCAGGACAAATGAAGAGACTCATAAACACTAATAAGAGATATGTACTCATGGTTGTAAGGGAGAAAGATGTCGGAACATCTGACGCTTTCCAATGATGTGATCCTTCTGACAAGAAATAATTAATTGATATTGTTTCTAAGTATGATGATATTTTCCAGGAACCAGATGGGTTACCTCCTAAGAGGGAAATCCAACATGAGATATATCTTTAGCAGGATTCTCCTCTTCCTAATGCGGGCATGTACAGGATGTCAGTTGTAGAGATGACAAAGATCAAAAAGAAGGTACAAGGCTTATTGGATCAAGGGGTCATCAGGCCCAGTTCATCTCCTTGTGGTTATCTGATCGTGATGGTTCCAAAGAAACATGGAACATGGTGAATGTGTGTCGATTACTGTGCCTTAAATAAAATCACGGTGAAAAATCGATACCCTCTTCCTTGCATTGATGATTTACTTGATCAGTTAAAAATTGTTGTTCATTTCACTAAGTTGGATTTTCATAGTGGGTACCATCAGATTAGGGTAGAAGGACATGATGAATGGAAGAATGTCTTTAAAACCAAAAAGGGATTGTTTGATTGGTTAGTTATGCCATTTGGGATTTGTAATTCCCCGACAAATTTCATGTGTTTGATGAATGATGTAGTTAATCCTTTTCTAGATGATTTTGTGATTGTATATTTATACGAAATTATTATTTTTAGTGGGACTTGGGATGAACATGTGAGGCATGTAAAACAAGCATTGGATACTTTGCAAAGGGAAAATTTGCATGTAAAACTTTACAAATGTGAATTTGGTAAGACTGCACTTGTGTACTTAGGTCATATTGTAGGCGGAGGACAATTAAAAAATCATCCTTCCAAGATTGATGTAATTGTAAATTGGCCTAAGACAAAAAGTGTAATTGACATCCAGAGATTCTTAGGTGTAGTCCAATATTGGAAGAGGTTCATTTCAAACATCTCCTTTATAGCAGCTCCTTAGCATGCCTTAACCAGTGTGAAGAACACTTTTCAGTGGGGAGGAAAGAAACATAAATCTTTTGACACTTTGAAGGGAAAGATCAGTACCGCACCAGTACTAGCACTATTGAATATTCAACAGCCCTTTGAGATCGAGACATATGCCAACGAATATGCCATGGGTGCAGTATTGATGCAATATCGTAAGCCTATATGTTACCACTCTGAAACTTTTAACCAAGCTGTTGTTAACTATCCTACATATGATAAAGAGTTGTATGCATTAGTTCAAAGCATAAATAAATGGAAGCACTACTTGTTAGGGAAGGAAACAATCATACATACAGATCAACAACCCTTAGCAGTATATCTAAGCACAAACCAAACTGCAACAATCTCGACATTACATATGGATGGGTTTCCTACAACAATTTCATTTGGTAATCAAGTACAAAAAGGGTACAAATAACGAGGTAGTTGATATGCTTTCTAGACCTCCTATTGTTGCTTCTATTATTTTTAGGAATGCTTCTTTATTTCATGATAACTATGTGGAACAATATGTCATTGATGAGGATTTTAAAGAAGTGTATGAGAAGCTAACCCATGGTGCACAGGTAGAGAACTATTGTCTGCAGGGAAAACTGCTCTACCATCTTGGAAAACTATGTATTCCTACAAGTGAACGAGTCCATGTAATATGAGAAGATCACAATTCTCTTGTGTTTGGGAATTTTGGGGTAGGAAAAACTATGGCTCATTTACAGAGGTTTTGTTATTAGCCTCAAATGAAAGAAATTGTAACTAAATATGTAAAGGGGTGTGTGATGTGTTCTACTTGTAATCCCACTAATAGAAAATTGGGGCTATACTCACCATTACCTGTTCCATCCCATCCATGGGAAAGTATCTCCATGGATTTTGTAGGGAATTTACCAATGTCGAAAGGGGGTCATGACTATTTGTATGTTGTAGTGGATAGGTTCAATAAGATGTGTATCTTAATGCCATGTAAAAAGCATATCACTGCTGAGAAGACTGTTAATCTCTTCTTTCAGTATGTTTGGGTTCACTTTGGGTTAGCCACATCCATTATATCGGATCGAGATACTCGATTCCTTGGGGATTTTTGGACAAGAGTGTGGAGAATGATGGACACCAAATTGAAGAGGATCACTGCTTTCCATTCACAGATTGACGGATAGATAGAGGTTGTAAGATGAACAATGGTACTTTTTCTTCGAGGCTATTGCAGCAAGCATCCCAAGTTATGGGATGAACAAATACCCTATGTACAACATGCTTACAATCGAGCCTTACATTCCTCCACTCAGTGTTCTCCTTTTGAGACATGTTTTGGGTACCTACCTAAGGTTCCTTTAGACTTGATGTATGGGATAGATGTTGATTCAAATGAATAAAGAAATGAATACAGAGCCTGCAAGTTCATCCAGAGGATCCAACAGGTACACCAAGCAGTCAGGGAACAATTGGATAAAAATCAAGCATAGTATAAAGCTTGACATGACACACACAGGGTTGATCATCAATTCTAGGTTTGAGACTGAGTATGGCTTCACATCAGCAAGGAGAGATTGAAGGGTGAAGGAGAGAAACTCAAGCCCATTCGTTATGGACCCTTCACTATTTTGGAGAAAAGTGGTACCAATGCTTTTTGTCTAGATCTTCCACCCTATTTGCATATTTACTCAGTTGTAAATATAGAGAACTTGAAACTTTTTGAGCCTCCCATGATCATGGATCAATATGAGGAAGTTTCAATAACATTAGTTGATGAGTTTTCTCCTGAGTACTTGGATGAGTTAAAGGAAGATATCATCCTGGACAGAAGGATGATGATCTCATGCAAGGGTGATGTTGAATATCTTTGAGCAGGCTTGAAGGGAACATATCCAAGCAAGGCAAAATGGATTGAGAAGGACAAGGTGAGGGAACTCTTCCCTCACTTATCTATTGATTGATGAAAGATTTTGGTGGTCCAAAAAGCTCTCAGTTGGAAGGCGTGATCCAAAAAGGATCCAGAGAAGACAAAGAACAATTCAGAGCTCGCAGAAGCAACTCAGGAAGCTCAGAATGGCCTTATCAAATAGAGAAAGGGAAAAAATTCAAAATGCTCGAATTTAAGTGAAAGTGGCATCATCGCGAAGAGAGTGTCGTAAGATTTCCAACAGTGCAAATGACTCGTCAAACAGAGTTAAGGATCAAAATATATTCACAGTCAAAGTTTGGTCAACCTAGCCCAATCAACAGGGGGATGAGTCAACATCCGTATTGCTGACATCAACATTAGTACAAATGATTTTAGCATTCGTACAACATACATGGAACATGTAGGAGGCGACATGTGTCATGCTAAAGTCAACATGATGTCATCATGGTGACGTGGTAGTACCAGAGGCTGCCATGTGTCACTCATATTTGACATTTTCGGGTCATTCTGTGGACAAGTAAAAATGTGCCACGTGGCAAACCATATTGTGATGTGGTGGTTGACGTGGCAGGCTGAATTGGCATAACGTACGCTGATGTGGCAGGGTGATTGTATAGTGGTTGATGTGGCTCAATGGTTGGATTCCATGTGCCCCAGTCATGGGCTACCATGTGGTAGTGGGCAAATGCCCAATGAGGGCCCGAGAATGAATTTCCAAAAATAAAAAGGATTGGTGAGTCCGCCAAATTCGGTGGGACCCTGCCAAATATGGCACCTAATGAACTATCTAGAACACTGCTAAAGTTGGCGGAACAAACAAATTCAAATATATACATATGTTATAATGAACAACCCAAAAGGGGAGGCCTGTGGGCTCGACCACGAGACCTCTACCTCTATCTACTCCTTAACACATGCTTTGCCAACCGATAGGCCAACGACCTCCGTCGTTTACAAAGCTCCAATTTTTTATTTAAAAAGTGAATTTTCCCAGTGCACAAAGGGAGGCGCATGTGGGTACAACCGACATGATTTACGAGACAATTTTCTTAGCATTTATTGCAGGTTGCAGGGCACACAAATCGAGACATAGTTTCTCTTTGGCTTGGGAGTGCCAGAGTTGGATTGAAGCATGGAGATAGTCATTTTTGGGTAATTTGACGCCACAAATTCAATGGTGCTATCAGTTTTCTTATCTGAGAAAAACTTTTGCAGTTTGATTCCAAAATGAGGTATACTTATGTATTTTGCCAAATTCTTTTGATGAGTTAATAAAAATGCCTACCCATTTGAGAGAAGGACCTGGAGACATAGTCCACCAGGGGCGAACTCTGTTATCAAGTTTTTGTGTTCAGATTTGA
>SNQJ01S0065238.1:0-14023 GCA_010110895.2 Picea sitchensis | reverse complement strand
CCCCTTTGCGGCTCGGGGGGCTGAGGGGGAAGAAGAGTACCCCTAGCGTTGGCTGGGAGGTACCGGTGAGCTCTTGAGGTCGGCAAGCAGGAGCAGCTTGGAGCAGGAGCAGGAGCGGCAGGAGCAAGGAAATTTGGCGGCAAGCAATAGGCCAAGGTATGAACCTGAACTAAGTAGTTAGAATGCATAGTAATTTATGAAAGGATAGTGAAAATTTTATTTGAAATCTGAATGGAAAAATTGTATTAGGGTTCTGGTGGACTGTGTAAAAAGAATATTTACTGCTCGTGAGTTTGACTGTGCGAAATCCTCATTATTCTGCCTGGACCAAGGAAAAAGATTATGGTTTCCTGTTGCTTCTTCCTTGCGAGCTCATGGTTTAAACTCGGGCCTTTTCCCTGGTTGAATCCACTGAGTTTCTGCGGATAGAGTCCCGGCCTTTTTCAGTCAAATCCCATTGTGTTTTTGGCGAATCCTCTGCGTTTTGGGGGTTATCTTCTCCCTGCGTGGGTAGTTGTTTTTCTGTGTTTAGGGTTAAACTTGCGTTTATTATTGAGACAGTGATAGCTTTCCTCTGAAATGTTATTGGGTTTGTTTATTGATTTAGTGATTGCATTCCTGTGAGTTGTAAACTCCTTGCCAGTGCGCAGTTACACAGCCAGGTGCCGATTTTTCTGTCAGGGCGCTGATTGACTGTCAAGTCGTCCTGGCCAGATTCATCCTCCTTTAGAATACGCTTGCAGGTGTGGGTTAAGTGTGGTTACAGTCTCTCTATTCGAAATCCGTGGATTCTCCAGTCGCCGGTTTCCTTTCCTGATCAGCGCAGATTATACCTTCTGCTCATTGTAAAAGAATACATATAAAATTATACCTTATATAATTCTGAGGATATCTTTTCTGGGAAAAGTTGAGATGTTTATTAAGGTTCACCCCTTTAACTTAAACCTCGATACGTGGAGACGTAAATGAAAACAAAATCGTCCAAGTAAATACTTGGGAAGACTTAACCCTGCATAATAGATACACGGGACGAGTTTATGCGACCACTGTTGCCTCACGCTTGTCTCCAGCGTACGCGTTGACACCGACCCATCCGACAGGTTTTCCGCGGAATTAATTCTCCTGGGAGTGTGATTAAAGTTTTCATATCCGTTAAGATCGACTGAGGTTGATAAAAGAGAACGATCTCTTATGTCTGCGACCTGGTGACACCAGGTGGAGGTTGTGCAAATCAGTGTAACTTTAAAAATATTTCTACTTAATATTTTCGAGCATTGGTAGGGTGTTTTATTACCAGCATAATCGATAACCCTAAAACAGAGATGGGTAGCTGTGCATATATTGTTTCCGATAAAGTATAAGGACAAAACAGCTGGGAAATACACGCGGTTAGGCTAAGTTGAATTTTGATTACGAAACAAAAAAAACAGTATTTAGTAAACCTTCGTAGATATGGTCCCATTCATAGTATGGACTTGCTATCAAATAAATAAAGGTAAGTAGTTAAAGGTTGAGCAGTCAACTTGTAGTTGACAGCGATCTCCTTCTCAAAAAAAACTAAACTGTAATTTTAACCGGAACGCATCTTTTTGCCGCTGGCCAGTCTATCGGTCAGTTGGTTTTTAGGGAGGTAGCCCAAACACCTTAGGCGTGTTAAGATGCGGCTGAGAGCAAGTGGTTCGGCTGTCAGAACTCGTCCACTGAAAAACGCGCCTGTAGCAGACGGTGGCCCACGCGTTTTCCCCTCCCCTAAGCAGCTATGACCTGCACGCTGTTCCAAGACCCTGAGAATCCCCCGAGTTTAAGTTTGTATGCGGAGTTTAATGACAACCTCGTTCTGTCATTTCGTATCGAATCTCAATGGATGACGCGTAGGCAGCCATGCCATTTCCACTTTATTAATGCCACTTGTCTGAATTAATGCCATTTTCACTTTAGTGCAATGTAACCATGATGTATAGGTCGCCATGCAAAGGTTGATGGTTTTTAAAAAAAAAAAGAAAAAAAAACTGTTGTTTTAGTTTGGCGCGCAAGCAACCCTCTTACCCTTGTGATTTAACGCCTATCCTTGTTCCAACGCAGTATAACGACAATGGTGGTTTAATCAATGATTAATAGGGTTTCATTGCGCTATAATGATAACGGATGACTTATTCAAACGTTGGCAGGTCTAAAACGCAATTTAATGACCGATGGATTTCTTAAATGATTATAGGGTTTAATTGCAACTACTGATGAGGGTGGATTATTAAGGTTAATAGGGCATAATGCAATAATAATTGTTTTTGCATTGCCGAATTTTATTGCGACCTTGTTCTTTTTAAAAGCGGACCTGCCCCTTTTCTTTTTTTACTCGGATTAATGTTTATAATTTCCCTTGTAATCATTAACCCTCATTTCCTCATTTATTCGAATAATTGAGGCTTGATCCCTTATTAAATGAATATAAATGCCTATGCTGTTTAAATGACTAATTGACATGGTTAGGTGCATATTTATAGTGGCCTTCGCATATTAAATATTAACGCTACACCGATTGCTGGCCATATTAATAATAGGCACTCAATGATTTTTGTTTTATGCATATAGGTCAATATTGTTCAATATGGGTTAAAACGACAATGATAATGCTTGTTATATGGCATTGATGAGTATTAGATTAAATGCTATGGTGATATTACAAAGTGAATATCATCGTGGTAGAGTTACCATGTGGAGAATTAGTTAATGCCATAGTACTATCATTAATTGAATGCAAAGGTTGGTAGAGCTGCGATGATAATGAATGATTTAATTTGCAAGGATTAGATGTGTTGAATATCAATATTGTTTGCCTTGCTTAACTGCATTATCAATATCTGTGTGATCACCATGGAATTTCAGGTTATTGTGCATATTTATGGTTTATTAAATTGCCAGGATTAGATGCGTTGTATATCAACATTGTTTGCCCTTGCTTATCTGCATTATTAATAATTGTGTAATTACCATGGTAATACAGGGTTATTTTGTAATAATATTGTTGTCGTCAAGTTGCAAGGTTGATGAGTAATAGATTAATGCCTTGGGGATATCATATAATGTATGTTAATGTTGGCAATGGCAGGAGGAGTAATAGTTCATTGCCATAAAATATTATTAATGGAATTTCAGGTTGTTAGAATGCAATGATTAGTAATTGTTACTCATGGGGTAGTTGCGATATTGCTATTGTTTAATGGAAGGTCGATACTAGTTGAAGTGCCAGGCTAAGTTGGGGTTTACTTGCCATATCCATATTAGTGATGAACGGTTAAAGTTAATCGTTCATAGGTAACATAAATTTTATTATTTGAAATGATTAACGTGGATTGAATCGAATGTTGAAGTAAATGTTCCAATTGCAATGTTATTAGGGATGCATAGGTTGCGAGTTAAATTATGTTAACTGAATGCTAGAGACGAATTTAATATTACTACTGATTAGGTCACAATGTTATTGTTGGCTTAATCGAGATGTTGAAGATGATGTTGGATTGTCATGCTACTGATGTTAAATGGAATGCCAATGGCAAGGTTAAGTGCAAGCGCTAGTGCTTACTGCTGGTCCCCTATTTGTGGTACTGGGCGGTGTTGTGTTGCGTAGCATGCTCGGGTCGGGCGAGATATGGTCTTCCCTTGTAGCTTAGTGTTTTTGTCTGTGTGTTATCCGGGAAGGGATCCAGTGCCGTATCAGTAGTCTCGGGCTGTTTAAAGGCACAGTTCCACTACTGCGACTCTACTGACGGATTCTTCATTCCATGACCGTACTGTGCCTAACCCTGGTATCTGTCTCTGCCTATGGCCTTGTTGCCCGCCTCCTGTTCGGGGCATTGCTTCTTATCGTTGTTATGCCATGTCAGGTCGTCTTGTTTGTGTCCGTCTTACTTGCGTCTTGTTGGTTCGAGGTTGACATAGAGTCTAGGGGGATGGTTCTCCTACACACGCGCACACACTGTATCAAAAAAAAAAAGAAACTTTCACCAGTTGACTGAGTAGATTTTCTTAGCTCGGAGGGCTGTTACAACTTACTTTGATGAATATCATCAATGTGTATTCAATTTAACTCACTCTCTAAGGCTATTGTATTGGTGTGCAATTTGGGTATCCGTGGGTGATGTTTTGTATTGTTTTGTTTATCAGTCCCCAAACTCTTAGTCATTGTATTTCATTGTCATTGTGTTTTACATCTTCATATTATTTTCTCAATACCATTCATTATGTGTATATTTATATGCCACTTAAGTGTAATTTCTGGATAATCAAAGAGACAACAGTGCCTAAGTTGTCTATACATAGAAAACCTATTTGGAAATTCCCACTAGAAAGAAAATCCACATTCCTAACATCTGATGTAATAATTTTCAATATACAAGAAATCATGCATCTTCCTCTTTTAAAATTTTTTCCATCCTGCATAATGGAACTGTTTGATTCTTTATAACTAATCTGTAATGGGGCTATTTGACTAGAAATTAAGATAACACCTCATTATTCAACTGGGAACAATATAGTACTGCATAGTATAAAATAAAAGAAGAATACAAAGGTTAAACATATTGTATTCAAAATGTTTCAATTGGAGATCATGTTATAAAGATAAAAGTGGTTATTACAGTCACAAGAAGTAACACTTTTAGAAAACCTCAAATGTGGGTATCACATGAAATAGTTGCAACCCTTGGATTGGCCATTTTTTAAAAATTCCATCAAAATTCAAATTGGAAGCAATACACAAGGAGTGTATCTAGGATAAGAGTGCTGGAATAAACACTTTCTAACTACACATACAAGGAGGGAAAACCACACATGGCATAAACAATAATTCGATAACAATTTTTTTTAAGTGTCAAGGCACAATTCTATTCTCAAACACCAATTACTTTAACTCCATTCTCAAATACAAAGTATGTCTAAGAAAGCTACCAATGTTGTCATATTTTTCTTATGATTGTAACTTCGTTATTTTTTCTTACCCCTAGTAAACCAATGTGCTTCACCTTATCTGATCTATATTGTACTCATTTCTTATAGTTTTGGTACCTTGTGATTATCATGAAGCAACACAAGAAAGAAATTGAATGAAAAGGAGAATAGCTATATCCATCGCTAAAACTTGTGTGCTTTGGCTAGATGTCATAGCTCGATCATTTTTTAAAATTTATTATTAATTGATGTATTACCAAATATCTCAAAAGGACAGTTATTTTCATAGATAAAACAAAAACGATGGATACACTTGGGTGTTGTATGACTATCTTTTGATTAATACACATGTTGTAAGTTGTAATTTTATTTATATTTTAATATGGGTATGTTACATATGGTATTATAGCTGTGTTATAACACTCGAGATTGTATGGGCTCAAGGAAAAAATATTTTGGCACAAGGAAGGTTGGATAAACTTTTTTCAGTTTTTACCTTTGATCCTTTTGGATGAATATTCATGCAAGTACAATATTAGGCTCTAGCTTGGTGGTTAAGAAGAATGATTGTTATCCTCACTTGTCTCATCCATAAATGGTTTGATTTCTACTTGCAACTTGCAAGGGATATTCCCTTTGAGAAGGATGTCATTCTTGGGGTTCCCCCATTGTCCCTATGAGATAATATGCTTGACAATACAAACAAGAATGAATTTATACAGAGAAAATCCATAATTGCAATTGAAACTATACCAATAAATAAAGGGGGCCCACAATTTGATACAAATCTTGTTGCATTTATGCCACTTGCCAACATCCTACACGAGAGTGATTTTTTAGAGCCCCTTTTAGATGAGACATGGATGGACTATAAATGGTTATTGACTGAAAATATAGAGTAAAGGCAAGGCTAGCCAAGTACTCTTTTGCAGTACTTAAAGGGAATACAAGAAACATTTTAAATTGCTCATATTAGATGTATTAGATAAGAAGAATGAAAATATAAACTCCTTTTAATACCATTAATATGTTGGAAATTTGGTTTTCATTGATGTCAACCTTAGAATAAGCCCTAAATAAAATCCTAGAATCCCCTAAAAAATGATGATGATGTGTCAACTTGAAGAATCCTTGAAGAGCCTTGAAGGATCCTTGACATAAGTGTATATAACTCCAAAGTGGTCCCCTTATGGCGTAGATTTTAACCATGGTCCTCATAGGATGAGATAACACGTGTTTTTTCCCACATTCCCACTTTGAGTTGTACACAAATGGAGCCTTAAAGGAGCCTTGAATAAGCCCTAAAAAAAAGTGAAGAAGCCCCTAAAGTCAAGTGAATAAGCCCCTAAAACCAAGAGAAGAAGCCCCTAAAGCTAGGTTAAGAATCCCCTAAAGGTAAGATAAGAAGCCCCTAAATCCAAGAGAAGAATCCCCTAAAGAAAATTTAAGAAGCCCCTAAGGTCGGCCATCCTTAAGGAAGAGGTGTGACCCAAAAGTTTCGATAGGTGTGACTGAAAGGTTGCAATCCTTGGTCACACCCCCTCATGTGGAGAAGACCCATATAAATAAGAGGAGCCTCATTTGACATTTGGATCACACCAATTCGACCTAGCCAAGGAAGAGGAGTAAATTTGAGCCTAGAGGAGCAAATTTCCAAGGGAATATGAAGTGAAGAAGGGAGAAATTCCAAGGGAAGATGAAGCCTTGTGATTATTTGTTCTAGGGTTTTCTTTGAAGGTCATATTGAAATTTTCAAAATAACTTTTTTTCTATAATTATTCAGATATAGAAACTTGGAGGCGTTTTACAATATATAGAGAATAATATTGGGTATGAATTTTAGGTCTTGACTCATTACAGGTTTGGATTTATACTTAGTGGAAGTTGAGGTTCTTAAAACTAGGGCTTTCTTCTTCAAAACGACTCATCTTTCCATGTTAGCAATGATTTTTTTTGGGCAATGATTAAAGTAGTGAAACTTGGAGGAATTTCATAGAATATATAAAAGAAGATTGGGTAGAATTTTATGATATTGATTCATTACAAGTATTGAGTTATACTTGTTGGGAGTTAGGGTTTGTGACTAATCCAAAAACTAGTCCCAAATAGGTGTTCAAGATAAAACAATTATATCTGAAGCTTGGTAGGTACAAATTTAATTTCAATTGTTGCATTACAAGGAGAACATATCTTAATATTTGAGGTCCATGTTTCATAATTACAAACAAAAATTGAGCTTGTGGAAAACCTGACAAGTTTGCATATTTGAGGTACAATTCTAAGTAGTTTTGTATGCATATTTAAGAAGTGATTTTGGGATTGTATTTGAAGGTTGATTTGATCATGTATCATCACTTAAAATATTCCAAGGGGATTGGTTTCTCCTTCTAGTAGGTTCTAGAAAAATTAGAGAGTGGGTGCTTCCTTAAAGTTAGTGCCTGTAAAATCTTGAAACTACTTAAGAAACGTTTCTGTGGTTTTCTCCCAATTGGGTTTCCACATAAAAATATGTGTATGATTTTATGTTATGATGAATGGAATGATTAATGGTTAATGTTTATGTAGTTCTTGAAGTTTACAATTATTGAAATAACTCTATACTGATTCATCTCCCCCTCAGTATTCTTGAATATTATAACATGATATCTACAAGGACTGTAAAATGTATAGAATATTTCCTTTGATGAAAAAATGCAAATAAGCATCTAAATTTTAGTCATTATTATTCATCTATTGTTTCGGTTTGAAGAGGTTGATTGATATACATTTGTTAGGACATTCAAATAGTTGGGCTCTTGATTCATACACATACTCTGAATTTATTTGTTGAAATTTGCACATTTGATCTTTCTCATTAGGTAATGCTCATGGGGTTACTACATGTCGCTATTGCCAATGATTTGCAATTACAATCTAAACAACTATCCTAAATGCTTCAAAATGCATCAAAGGAATAAATTATCTTGGAATGGAAATACACACACACACACACACACACACACAAAGGGATTATAAGCCATTATATTAATAATAATTTGTTTAATGATTCCCTATTGAATTTCTGGGTTCTTGTCAAACATTACACTTTAGATGTTGTCAAAGTATAGTGTCTACCAAATCCATAGGCCCTTGTCAAGATGGAATTTTTCTTAGATAACAAAAGGACATCTAATAAAGATGATTTTTTATTCTTTGGGTAAATGTGTTAATGAGTGGAACTTATGATAGTGTCTAAACACCTATGACAYGTATGTTTCCTAGTTKAAAGAAAATATATACACATTTCATTAATTRCTTCACATTACAAATMTTGAAAGAGCTATGGATACATGACTAGATAATGTCATAGTCAATACACAAATAGGATATAAATGCATAAGGACCAACTGCAATACTATGGAAAATAAAATGTGATTTTGYTGACTGCATGTATTTATTCATTAGCTTTATTAACCCTGTCAAGAAGGAKAAGTATAAAAGAGGGTTTTCTATTGCCCAAATTGAACACCCAAGTCAACACCCAAGTCGACCTTTCCTTGATCTTCACAAAATTGAAAAGGAATAAACTAATTTCAATGTCTTATTACAATTATAAGTCATGCTAATATTATCAAAGTTGAAAAGAAATCCATGAGTAAAGTTGTTGCTATTCTTGTTTCCTTTTATTATTGTAGTTGGTAAATATCTTAATTTTACCTCTAATATCATAATTGGCATATGATGAGGTAAGGGTGAGTTTCAAAGGAGATATGGTGTTTAGTTTTTCAAAAGAACATGCACATGATTTCTAGAAAAGATAACATGTTGACTACATGGTTAAAGTACTATTAAGTGGCAGATGGAATTAGCAATCAACACATACACACTTGGAAATGGGGTCAAGTTGACTTCCCCTTTTTATTGGCAGCCATACTAAATTTACATGGTGAGGTCACTTTAGAAAGTTATTTTCAATTATTAAAACACCCATGCAAAAATATCCACGGAAGGATTTGGGATGTTTTTGTTGGTAGTTATTTTGATAGTGAGGAAACAACAAAGAATGGACTTTCAAAAGAATAAGTCAAATCAAGTGTCAAGCATGTAGGGTTCCTCTAGACTAGATGTTTTTTCTTATCCTTTCTTGCCTTTCTCAACAATTTTACAGGGTGAATTAGACCTAGAGGGATGGTGCATCTATATAACTAAATGGGGAATAGTTTGGAATTCCTTTTGATATTTTCATAACCCTTCATTTGTGTATGTTGGAGGGAAGGTTGAGAAGGAATACAAGGCTCCTAGTTATGTTCCCTAAATATTATTGATACAATAATGTTGCTAGAACATTAATACCATACTTTGAAGTGATTTGATGATATCTCACTATAATTTTAAGATCATGCAATTTTTTTCCCGTTTATTGATATATTTTCAGTGAAGTTTATAGACATTCTGAATAGTATTGAAACTTTGTTGTTATATCCTTGATGTAAATACTATCAGTATAAATCTCATACCTTGGACACTTTTGTCCTGACCTTGGAGGGCATTTTTGCAAAGATTGCATGCATATTCTGAAAACAAAGAAAATCAACGATGTTATCCTTTGGGTTTGAGCTAAAACTTGAAGTAAGGATTTATGAGGAAAACTGAACACTTGATAAATCCCTTTGGGCTAGAGAGGTTATCAAGCTTAAAACTAGAAGATCCTTAGCAATGAAGCTACAATTGACCACTAGGAATTACAAAGGAGGTGTTATTATAAGAAAAAATCTGGTATTGTCTTTGTTTTTGAAGGTAATGTGAATTTATATAGATAGTGGGTGTAGATATAAACATTTGAGATTGAAGAGGTTGAATGATACATTGAGAATATTTATCCTTGTCTGTCAAAGATAAGATGAATTAAGAGTTTGATGATCAAAGTTTTCTCCTGGACCTCTTAACGTTTTCCTCATTGTTCTGGAAGTTGTTTTTTTGCTTTCATACTAGATATCCTGCAATGCAAACATTGGAATTGTGAAGTAGAGAATAATATAAATTTCTCTAAATTGGAATCCATTTGGATGGTGGAAAGAAAAGTATTATGAGTTGATAAATGGGAGAGATTTGTTTTTGGAATTCTATTTCCAAAGAATTACATTTGGTTTCTTGATGGTAGTTTATAATTGTGTACTCCAACTCATCTTGGTAAAACACATGAGCTTGAACTATGATAAGTTTGAACCAAGGTAAGAATGCATTGAGTGAATATGTATAATAAAATATGAAATAATAAAAATTATGATTCCACAATTATGAATTATGTTGATTCATATGCTTGATACATTGAGTGAATGCATGTTTGTGATGCATATATAATGAATGATAGTTTCATATCATTACATGTGGTGTATACTCGTAGTTGTTGGTTTAATGAAGGTTTAAATTGCAGGTAGGATGGTCTTGGATATGGTGATGAGTGTAAGTCCATAATGAATATTATTTTCTACCACATGCAAGAGCCAAAAATTATGAGTAGAATCTCATACTTGTGAAAATTTTTTTCTATATAAAAAAGGTTTGAAAAAACAATAATTATGATTAGAATTATTAAAGATGATATATTATGAAAACTTTATGTATATGATATAGGTGATATAATGGATCTGTCCAGAAAGGACATATGATGGTTGTTGATCTAGAAATCATGGAAACAAAATTGTTGTTGTGACACTAGAGCCCTATGATATGCCATGATCACCATTGAGATGTGTTATGATATGTAAGAGAAAGCCAGGGGATGCATTGGATGTAAGACTCATAAGTATTAGTACTTTTCCATTGTGAGGAAGCCTTGGAAAATGACAGATCACCCAAGTGATTGTGTAATAGAGAAGGGGATGTCTGATCCTGGAGGGCGAGTGACTGGACATAAAAGGAGGGTTGAATGAATAACATGCTACCTGGGATCATGAGTCCATTGGGTGTGTCTAAGAAAACAATGAATTGGGTTCTATCTGTGGTACTCATATGGATCATATACATATTCATACAATTGAGTATTGACCTTTATCATGTGGTATGAATATATACACTTTAGTTAGGAACTTAATATTGATAGATCAGGAATTCATGCTGATGACATATTTAATGATTATAAATGGTTATGTTATGCATGCTTGCATTGATGAATGATGTAGGAATATGCTAGAATGCTAAAGTTTGGAGGTGTACCAAGACATTGAAGAATGATGACACGACACTTCTGCAATAAGAAACACCAAGGATGGTGTTATTCTAAGGGGGAGAGGATGTAATATCCCAAATTTTACCCTTGGAATTATTTTCAATTAAATACTTATATACTTTTCTTGGATACTATATAAAATTGCTACACTAACTCCATGGGATAAAAATACCATAGTACTGTAAATATGTGCATTTCTATTTTGTAGTTAATAAATAAGAAGATCAACATAAACTGATCTTGAGAACCTATAGGGGCTATGATACCACAAGAGGGAAAATGTGAGACACTCTAAGGGGGTTTATTCCTAAATCATCTACCTTGAAACCTCACCCAATTTAAAATTTTAATTTCAAAGAAAAAAGGAGTTAAGATGAGTGGAGGAAAAATAATCCTCAATATAAGCTAAAAGTCCTAAAAATTAGCAAACTTTCTCCCCTACATTCTTGGAAATAGGAAAAAAAGTTGAGTTTTATTTCTTTAATCTTGATGCATGAGAGAAATTCGAATGGGGAGAGAAGGGTTGTTACAAAAGGAAGGGAAAAAGAGTTTTGAGAGGTTAGACATTGGAAAAAGAGAGCTAAGCCCATGATATACCAACCAACCATGAATGGAAGCTTGTAACCTTGAGAAAAATCCAAGAAACCATGATGAACTCTGTTGAAATATGAGATAACACCTAAACCTTCTATGCAGACATTGAATAGCACGAGAATGAGTAGTTTTTGTTGTAATGGATAACAAAGAAGGAGGTATTCCTTGTGTTGTGTGGGGTAGGTATGTAGGTGCCTTAGTGATTCTCTATTATCAAGAAATCTGCAGAAGAAAACATTATTTTGAGTCCAAATTTCAAAGTCAACTATCCCTGATTCACCCTGGTAGTATCATAGCTCGGCTATGGGGTGGTGTCTGCTATGGATTTTCCTATGGTTGGGTGGAAATTTCTCACTCAGTTGGTTGTTGGTCTGCAAAAATTCATAACAGATAAGTTTTAAAAATATATGTTCTTGTTTAAATAATGTGCCTTAATTATGTCAAAGTTTATCTCTTCTCTGTTTATAAAATTCGTATGTTAATGTTCTAAGTGTAAATTTGTGTGTATTTGTTTTTGAGTATAAGGTCATAATGTTTTAATTTAAATTCCTAGAGTCAAGATTTCCTGTAAAATACTGTTACATCTCTGTTGATGAAATGTGGTCTTTGGGACTACAATTGTTGCAGGATATGCAAAAAAATTGAGATTTATGAGGTCTTTGAGATCTTTGAGAAAATTCTTATATGAGATTTTTTTTCATGAAATGCGATGATCACCAGCTATTCAAAGAATGGGCTTGCATACCCTGCATGCAAATGTTTTGATGAAATTCTTCAAAAATTGTATAATGTGTTTGTCAAACCCTTTGTAATTTTATTATATGAATGATGCAATGTTTATGAAAAAAAAAATTAATTATTAAGAACAAAAATATAGAATCTCCTTTGCAATTGGTCACATTAGACTACTTAAGGGGAACATAGTTTAAGTAAGCAATATTGAACTGTAACATAACATCTATCTGCTTCCCTCTCTTGATTTTGGTGTGGAATATTCAGGACTTACAATGGAAATTTCCATCAAGCATAGTCGCACCTCAATGTAGTCATCCAACACTGATCTGAATTTGATTTTATGGAGCACATCTTATTGATACACTTTGGATTCCTTCAGTTTGAAAGAGAGCAATCTAGTTCATATGTACACATAATTATGACAACATCTCCAACATTGGTTGTGTCATTATACAACAATTTCATTCTCCAATTCACATTCAAGTTCCCATTCATATTTCATATTTCATGCCCCAATTTCCAAGTAAGATGATCCCACAATCCATGTCAAGGCAATAAGAGTCCTCGATCAAGGTATTGATCTATCATATGACGATTGACATTCAATATTGTTCCCATAAATTCCACATTACATGCCTAACCAAATCAGGTATGGGACAATAGATAAAGCACACCATTGATGACATGTTATGCCTTTCCAACAATAACAATTTGATGATAAAATTACAACATTCATATTTTGAGTAACGCGATCTAAGACAACATCAAATGAAAATTCATACCATCAAAATATACATAAGCAAATGAGGGAATAATTGTATAGAAGACTGATGTATCATTAACCTCAATTATGCAGTTCCTAAACAATGAAATCACTTTGTAAACAATATTGAGAACTTGTGTCTATACTTCATTTTGAATTTAAAGGAGTAGCATTTCTCATATGTTGTTGAGGTTAATGTCTTCACATTCTTTGCATACTCTTTTTGAGAAATATATCTTGAACCACACAACAAAAGAACACTCTCATTAACCCATACTGAGGATGTTTGGAAAAATCTTATATGTCACTTCATGTACCACTGGCATCATGTAATATGATGTCTAGAAAGTTGTTATGGTCTTTAGTATGAACTCTTACTTTGATGAATATCATCAACGTGTATTCAATTTAGCTCACTCGCTAAGGCTATGGTATGGGTGTGCAATTTGGGTATCTGTGGGTGGTGTTTTGTATTGTTTTGTTGATCAGTCCGCAAACTCTTAGTCATTGTATTTCATTGTCATTGTGTTTTACATCTTCATATTATTTGCTCAATACCATTTATTATGTGTATATTCATATTCCACTTATTTTCTCAATACCATTTATTATGTGTACATTCACATTTCACTTAAGTGTAGGTTCTAGATCGTCAAAGAGGAAACCATACCTAAGTTGTGTTATATTTTTAGCTCTGGAGGTACTCCACATGTTTTGTCTTGTATGCGGATGTTACCTTAATGTTTACACTACCAGGCATTTAACTTTGTAATAGTTTT
>SNQJ01S0065237.1:82790-97941 GCA_010110895.2 Picea sitchensis | reverse complement strand
AATAAATGTTTCCAAGTTACATGAAATTAAATATGCAAATTGAAAATTAGAATAGATAAATCGTTAGGTTTAAGTAATATTAAATATATAAAGCTTGCAATTGTAACACCTTAATTTATAGAATATGCAATTAGGTTTTAGTGATAATGAATATGCAATTTAACAATTTCTAATATATGATCTTCATTTCCTTGCTACAGATGTCCTTAACTTGCAATGAAATCTCATAATTGTTATGAGAAAATTATTTGTAGCAAAAATGAAAGGATTAGAGTATTTATTTGCTTACAACATTATCTTATCATAAAAATATTATAGTAAGTTCGTGTGTTCTTCTTGGTCTTAGTGTTACTAGGAATCTGTTTGCTAGGGACCTAACCTACCTAACCCCTCAAGTGGGTAGAATAATATATTTCCATGTAATAAAGGTCAATATTAATAAGGCCTAGCAATAAGGAGGAATAAGTCAATTGTAAGAAGACCCAATAGAATCTTTCGCTTCTAGAAGGATCTTCCTCTATATTGTTCTTTTGGATAGATAGATTTAGTATAAATAAGAGTAGAGCGTATGAGAAATATTGTCTTGGATATTATTGTAATAGAGCTCTTTCGTGCTCGAGGTTTCCCTCTCGAAGAGGCAAGTGAACATTGCTATCATTAATCAAGGTGTTATTTCTGGTATTATTTTGGTATTGTTTTGGTTATATCATTATTGTTCTGCCATTTTTAGCTAAAATATTTATGTTATGGATATTATTCTATATATGGAATACTACAAGTAGCATCAGAGGAATTTCCTCGACAGAAAATTTTGGGTTAAATTTTTTTCAGGGTAGATATGTATTCTAGCATCTTAAAGCTATAGAGATATTTTGTTACGAGCATAAACCCACAGTCGGGGATTAATATAAGAAATAAATACAAGAGGTACTCAAGTGAAAATATGTTGGCCACCCTTGTAACCCTTGTTGGTACCCCTTCGAGTGGTAGCGCATCAGACATCACCTGTATACAGATCGACCTAGATATCTTCAATACCTCTTTAGATAAACCGATCGATCACCTCATCACTATAGTGTCACCGAGAAAAACACTCAGGAAGATACTCTCTTTTACCTGGGTAGTCAGGTAGTATGATTAAGGCAACAATATATCCTCCTTAGTTGGTGCCTTGAGATATTGGGCTGAGTAATATTGTTGGACCCCACACGTATATAAGAGAGTTATAACACAGGAAAAACCCTTGTCTGTAGAAACCCTGAATACCCTAACCCTTGGGACAGAAACAAAAACAAAATAGACACGATCTATTTACGCACAACTGTGTCTTTTGCATTCTAGTTTTGAAATTACTACACATTTATTCCTCTTAAGCATTTGGGAATTTCGCCACTGCAGTATTATTCAGGTCGGATTATAACTCTGCATGAATAAAAACAATGTATAGTGGTCCCACCGACACAATTATTTGGGACCTATCCCATTGGATTCCCCTTTTCTCCCTGATCATAGTCATACCTTTCATTTTTACTCTTCTTTTTTTTCAGTGGGCCCAAACCCTTCTTAGGTTCCCTTTTTTTCAACCTATTCCATTATATTTTCCTTCTCTCCCTGATCGTCGTGGTGCCTATCACTTATAAGTCCTTTTTCTTAGTCCCACCCACCCATTTTTCCTTACTCGCACTTCCCCTTTCCATATGGCCACCCCTCGCAATGAATACCTGCAAGCTTACATCAATCAAGTGAAATATGAGATTGGCTCTACTAGTTCCTTCCTTGCACAATTCGAGACCCAAGGCGAGCACAAATTTGACACCCTGGAAGCCAAATTCATGAACCAATTTAACACCTTCCAGTCTATTGTGAACCAATTGTTGAACCTCCCTTCAGGTCCTTCCTCCTTGGACCAACCCGATGTTGTTGATTCCTCTCATTATATGCATTTTCAATCTAAATCCTTTCATCGTGATCCCTGTCTTCCCCACTTTGAGGTCAATAAATTTGATGGCTTCAATCCTATGGGTTAGGTCACTAAAATGGGGCATTATTTTTCTCTGCATGTTATTACTGATGAGTTGTCCAAACTTTGCTATGATGTCCTCTATCTAGATCATGAACGATGGAAATGATGAAAATGGCTTAAAAATTCACGTCAGGGGTATATTTCATGGATGCAGTTTGTTGTAGAGCTCTATGACTGATTTGAAACTGATACCCACTATCTTAGGCATTTGACCAAGTTGAAACAACTAGGCAGAGTGGAAGACTTTATAACTTCTTTTGAGCATTTGAACTTTTGAATCGAGGGTATGTCAGATGCTTTCTTCCATGAATTATTTATCAATGGACTAAAGGATGAAATCCGATCCCAGGTTCTCATGGCCCGCCCTCAGACTTCATTGGAAGCTACTAAACGTGCTAAAGAGGAAAAACAAGTTGTTTTTTCCCTGAAAAAAAAACCTCTTTTGTTCCTCGCCCTCGAACCACCAACCCTAACCCCCCTGTCACTCCCCTCAAGGTCTAGAAATTAACTAGGGACGAAATGGATGAACAACAACTGAATAGTATTTTCTATAATTGTGATCAAAAATATTTTTTGGGGAAAAATTGTAAGGAATAAAAAAAAATTGTGGCCATTTTCGAAGATGTTTACGACAAATATGTGACAGTTCCACTTGTTGAAGAGCCCTCCCTTCTCGATGCTACCCAGGAGCCCACTGACCCACCTAAAGTTGAACAACTCATTTCCTTCCATGCCCTCATTGGATTCTCTGCTGCAAAAACCCTCAAGATCATTGGCTATATTAAGAATAGGAAGGTCATCATCCTTGTTGACATTGTCACATTTCCCTGGAAACTAATTGTTATATTTTTGTTGTAAATAATTTTCAAATCATGATAGTCAATGGTGGGTCCATGAAATGTGGTGGGTATTGTGAAAATGCGTGTCTTCAAATTGGACATTACCACCTGAAATATCATATGTTTTCCATTGAAATGGGCGGTTGTGACATTGTGCTAGGTGTTGAATCATTACACACTTTGGGTCCCATTCTTATGTATTTTATGGAATTAACCATGCAATTCCAACATCAAGGAAAAATGTATCACTTCCAAGGTCTCACAACTAGTTCTCCTGAGATCATCAGTTCCCATCGCATGGAAAATCTCCTCAAGAAAGGCCAATCCACTATTATTGATCAACTCCATTATATTCACATGGTTGAGACACCATTTGTGCATCATGACCTCCAAGTTATTCTCTTCAAAAACCAAGATGTTTTTTACACTCCTCAGGGGCTTTCACCTTCGCATGGTGTTCATGATCATTCCATACCCCTTGTTCCTGGTAGTCTTCCTCCCAATGTTCTCCCTCATCAACATCCCTTTACCCAAAAGAATTAAATTGAGAAAAGAGTGCAAGAATTTATCCAAGAAGGTGTTATCCTCACTACTACTAGCCTTTATTCTTCTCCCGTGGTCATGGTACTTAAGAACGAAGTTACTTGTTGCATGTGTACTAAATTTTGCGCCCTCAATAAAATCACCATCAAGGACAAGTTTCCCATTCTTGTCATTGATGATCTCTTGGATGAGTTGGGCAGTGCTCAGTATGAATGAATGATGACATCCCAAATATTTCCTTTTGAACTCATAAGGGTCACTATGCGTTCTTGGTCATATTTTTTGAAAGGATGGTGTCTGAGTGGATCCTAAGAAGATTGAAGCAATGCACGATTGGCCTCACCCCAAGACCATCAAAATATTGTGTGTTTTTATGGGTTTAACATGTTTTTATCACAAGTTTGTTCATAATTATGGAAATATTGTGACACCTCTCTCCGCTCTACTTAAAAAAAATTATTTCACCCGAAGATGATCTGGCCTTTCAAGCATTGGAGGTGGCTATGTGCACTACTCTGATATTGGCCCTTCCTGATTTCACAAAGACCTTTGTCCTAGAATTTGATGCCTCTGGGAGAGGAATTGGAGAAGTCCTTATGCAGCAAGGCAAACCTTTGGCCTTTACCAACAAACAATTGTCAGAACACCATTTGGGCCAATCAATCTATGAAAAGGAAACATTGGCTATTATTCATGCAATGGATCTCTATCTCCCTTATCTCTTGCTGAAACGCTTCCAAATTAAGACATATCATCAAAGCCTCAAGCATTTTCTAGAGAAACGACCTTCCTTTCCAGAGCAACCAAAATGGGTAACTAAGATCTTTGGATATGATTATGAGATCATTTACAGAAAGGTAAAGAAAATGTGGTTGTTGATGCTCTTTCTTGAAAATATGAATATCAAGGGTCCTTTCTCCCCCTATCCTTCATTGTACCAGATTGGCTCCAAGATGTTCAATAAGAATGGCTACAAGATCCTAAAATTTTGCATCTAATACAACAATTGCAAGACGATTCTCCATTTTTCCTCGGGTAATCTTGCCACAATGAAGAGCTTCGAAACAAAGACCATTTGTATTTAAGTAAACAATCACAAATTAAATCTTAGTGCTTTCTGAGCTTCATGATACTCCCACAGTTAGGCACTTAGAGTTTACCAAAACCTATGATAGGGTCAAACGTTCTTTTTTCTAGGATGGTATGAAAAAGGATGCTTGCAATTTTGTGGAAAAATGTGATGTTTGTCAATGTAACAATGGAGAAAAAATCAAATCCCATAGCACACTCCAACCACTTCCGATTCCACTTTCTATTTGGAGGGAAATCTCTATGGATTTCATTGTAGGATTACCTAAATCAGGAAATATGTCAATCATCATGGTGGTAGTTGATAGTATTTCCAAGTATGTTCATTTCAGTTGTCTTGAACATCCATTTAATGCATCCACTGTGGCTCAAATGTACATGGATCATATCTGCAAGCTTCATGCCATGGCTCATACTATTGTTTTTTATCGCGATCCCACTTTCACCAACAATTTTTTGCAATAATTGTTCAGGATACAGGGCACCAGATCACATCTCATCACGACCTATCATCCCTAGAATGATGGTCAAATTATAGTTGTCAATAAGTGCTCGGAGACTTATTTGAGGTGTTTTTCCTTTGAAAGGAGAAATCAATGGTCTCAATGGTTACAATTAGTTTAATGATGGTACAACACTTCTTACCATGCATACACTCACATGAATCCTCTTGAAGAATTATATGGACAAAATCCACCTTCTATTCTTCCCTACATGCCAGGCATCTCGAAGGTTCAAGAGGTTGACCAAAAACTTACAATTAGAGAAGTTATTGTCCATACCCTCAAAGAGAATATGGTCATGGATTAGAATCACATGAGTAAACAAGCTAATCAAGGTCCCTCAGAACGTTAATTTTTTGAGGGAGACCAACCATTTCTTCGATTACAACCTTATAAACAAACTTCACTCGAGGAAATACATTTTTTGAGACTGGCACCCAAATTTAATGGTCCCTATAAAGTTCTCAAGCATGTGGGACAAGTGTATAATCAGTTAGATTTACCTATTTCTTCTAAGTTGCGTCCTGTTTTTAATTTCTCCTACTTAAAGAAGGTGATTGGAACTAAGTGCCAAACTCAAACCAGCCTTACCGAGTTGGATGAAGAAGGATCCATCTAGTTGCAACAACAATCATTTTTGGACCAGTGTGAGCATCATGTTCATCAGTGAAACATCAAGGAAGTGTTAGTCTAGTGGAAATATACAACTCCCACAGATTCCACCTGGGAGTCAGCTAACATTATGCCACAATTTCCTGATCTCAAGCCTCGAGAACAAGGATTATTTTAAGGGGGAGGGCATTTTAGGGACCTAACCTACCTAACCCCTCAAGTGGGTAGAATAGTATATTTCCATGTAATAAATTTCAATATTAATAAGGCCTAGCAATAAGGAGGAATAATTCAATTGTAAGAAGACCTAATAGAAGCTTTTGCTTCTAGAAGGATCTTCGTCTAGAATGTTGTTTTGGATAGACAGATTTAGTATAAATAAGAGTAGAGGGTATGATAAATTTTATCTTGGATATTATTGTAATAGAGATCTTCTCTGCTGGAGGTTTCCCCCTCGAAGAGGAAAGTGAACATTTCTATCATTAATCAAGGTACTCTTTCTGGTATTATTCTGGTATTGTTCTCGTTATATAATTATTGTTCTGCCATTTCTAGCTAAAATATTTGTGTTTTGAATACTATTGTATATCTGGAATACTACATTGTTCTTCATAAAAAGAGTCATTCATCCTACTTTATATTTCACTTATTCATTAGTTAGTTTCAAATTATAAGGATATGTTTTGGTGTCCCAGCCTGCAAACCAAAGCTATGAATGGAGAACAAGAACATATAAAACATCACACAACACATAATAACAAAATGAGGCAATGATATCTCATTAATTTATCATCCAATAATGGATAAATTAATGAAAATTCGATATGAATAACCTCACGAGATTCTATTTTTAAAGAGAAAACACTCAAGCATTTTCTAGGCATATGAAATACCAAACGCTACAAGAACCAACCAAAAATGTAACTACAAGGATATTTGTTGTCACAACCCAACAATCTCAACCTTGACAACAATTTCTTGATACCTTTCACAACAAATCAAACATCACCTTTGTGCAAGACAAGAGAGGCCAAACACCACCATAGTTTCTCTAACAACATTGATTCCATGAACATGCCTACAAATTTTTCTCCAGTATGAACCACTCCACATCCACTGAATCAACATAACCAAAAAATAAATCGTTGCAACCAGTGTATGTGATACTTATGCTTCTCAGATACTGAAGCAACCATTTCCATGCTCTTTACCTAGTTTTTCCATGTATCCACTGACAATACCAAGTGCATGTGAAATATTTGAACATTCTCATTGCAAACATCAACCTTCCTACTAACATACAATACACAAGACATATAAAAAAATTATTCTTCATTACTTAGGACATAAAATGGAAGAAATATTACAATGGAAAGCCAAAGGGATATTTACAATGTTCATGTTATTCATAATGAATTTCTTGAGTATATTCTTCACATACTTCTATTGTAATAACCATATCCTACCATATTTTCTATCTCCAGGTATTTCCATGCCCAAGATTTGTTTTATCTTCTTCTAGATCCTTCATATAAAATATCCTTTCCAACTAAGTCAACCTATTGATTTCAACCTTTCTTTTTCTTTCTACAAGCATAAGATATATCACAAAGATAATGAATATACCATAAACAAAATGGTTATACTCACTTCTTGAAAATTTGTCTCACCATGAATGAATAAAACATATTGTACCATTTCTTTCTCGATCTTCACGATATACAATGGCATCCCGAATTTGAAAATAAATATTCCTTTGCAATCTTGAACAACTCTTGATTGTTCCATGTGCACATATCTACTAATGATGATTTGTGGGTAGTAGGATCCCATACTATGCATCCCTTAACTCTATCACCATAAAAAACAAAGATGCACTTCCTTGATTGAATCCAACCAATCCATCCAAGTGATACTTCAGCTCTCACCTCACGGCTAATGTCAATGCTTCATTACATGTAATACATGGCCTCTAAAAAATATGAACTACAAAAACAAAGGTGCCCAAAAAATCACGACTCTTAAACTAACCTCCTCCCATGACCAAAAGAGTCCAAAATTCCCTCAAATATAGTGTATCTGGGAATATTGCATGCTCCCCCTATGTTACACATTATTTTCTTCATCCCTATGACCATTAATGATGTAAACCTATATGTTTCCTTCAGAGGGGTCAATGGCCTGAGTTCCTAAAGAAAGAAGGGAGAAGAACTTTTCCTAAGAGAAGAAGTTGCATTCTCCTTTGGAAAAATCCCATTAAAAAGGAAGTTCACAGGTTTCTCTATAGGCAGAGTGCGAGAATGCCTAATTCTCGCAGGTTTCATCATAGCTGGGTTGCGAGAGGTTCGAAGGTTGCTCTATAGGAAGGGTGCAAGAATGCTTATATGTGGTAAAAACGAGCATTTTCTCGAATCTTCTAGAATGAGAAACTTCGATGGCGAGGTGGCATCCGAATGGTTTGGATCTTACTCGCTTTTATGATTTAGTGGGATCATCCTAACCTCCTCACCTTCATATCCTCTTCCAAAACTTATAAAAGGAGAGGAGCTCTCATGGAGAAAATTGGCTTTGGAGCTTTTGGGATTGGCTAAATTGGATTTGGCTTGGAATTATTAAGCTTGGTTGGAGTGTCTTTGAGTTTTTCCTTTGTCAAGATAGATTGTGGATATTATGAGATCTATGCTCTCAGAATTCTTGGAATGAAAGTGTGTGAGGCAGAAGGGGCGATGTTGGAAGGACCTTACAACATCAAGGCCATGGTTGTAATCTCTCTTTCACATTTAATGATCTGATATGATTCTTTCCTATAAATCTTGTTGTATGTTTGTGTATGATACAGTAATATGATTCTTTCCTATAAATCTTGTTGTGTTTTATTGTATGATTCCTTGATCACATACATAGGTTTATATTGAGTTTATTCTATTTCTATCACTTTGGTTGGTTGCATTATTTTGCAGTTTCATCATTGTATGAGAATTGGAACGAAGCTAGGATGGCGACGATGAGAGGAAGCGACGTTTAAACAATATGTTACTCATCCCTCTTTAGTTTGTAAATTCAATATCTAAAACTTAAGGAAAGCGTCACGTTATAGTGTGTTTTGTTCTAGATCTAGGTGGATCTAGGGAGATCAGTTAGTGTCTGCACCTACCGATTTGTCCGATAACAAAATTGGCGAATCCTCTGGGGAATGGATTGTTTCCTAGTTAGTCCAGTTTCCCTTCCTTTGATTGCTTGTTTTCTGGTTTCTGAGTCTGTGGGACATCCATCCAGACTCTCTAGATCTAGAAGTTCACTTAGATTCTGTGTCCTTTTTAAAAAAATTATTTGATTATAGACATTCTCGCACTGTACCTCTCTATGGCCTGCTAGAATCATTGATGTTCTCACCCTATTGTTCAGTTTAGTGCGAACTTATCGCACCCTACTAGTGTCTAGCCTGCGATAATACCTAATTCTCGCACTGTACTCTACTACTAGGCTGTGAACTTGTTTGTAAACTTTTTTGGATTGGGTCTTATCATCTTTTGATGACCCAGTTTTTCTTTGATCAGCTGGATTGAAATTTTGGAGCATATATTGATCTGTTTACAGTCTGCTTGACATTCTTTGAGTTTATTTTAGCCATCTTTGCTTGGTTTGGTTTTGAAGGATTAGTCTCTTGATTTGAGTGTCTTTCAATTACAAAGCATGTGTTTTCTTTAGAATTGTTTAGGGAAAGATCGGATTTCTTTTGAATAGTTTGCTTTAAAAGAAAACTATTAGTTTGGGTTTATTTGTTTTAAGAAAGTTCATTATTGCTTTTAGTGAAATTTTTGAAACAAAAAAAATTAATTTCTTGCTTTATATTAGATTGGGGGCATCCTTGCATTTAAAGTAGCAAAATTGCATGATTCTTGGCATTTTTTGGTCTTAAATTCTGAAAATTTAAGACCATGAATCATGCATTGGTGTACAGTACCTTTTTCACATTTCTTGAGAATCTTGATATTGATGAGTTTTAAGATTTTGGGACATTGTGCATCTGAGAATGATAAATCTTTTCTCCTTCTCGTAGCATAGCTTTCATCGAAATGAAAAGATTGCATCTTCATCTCTTTGCATAATTTTCAAGTCGGTCAAAACACCATATTGTCCAGGCCATTTTCCTATTGAGTAACAACAATTGTAAAATAAAGCGCTTATGAAAATTGATTAGACATTTTTATCTTTTCTAGTATCAAACCTACATTAGATTAGTCGTAGGGATTTGGAATAGGTGTGAAAGATAAATTTCCAAAGATGCAAACAAACATAGTATCTTTTGATAGGGAGAGTTAAATCCACTTACTACATTTTGTTCTGGGAAGCCCTTCTAACACAAGGGTCAATCATGAGGTCACATTGAGACTGGCAGAGTTACTCACCCTGCTTTGTTGGTCTTGGTGTAGAGATTACGTGTATTATGGGGGTCATTTGAGAGGTATAGCCACAATGATGAGTGGAAGCCTTTCAAGTTGATTTCGGGCTAGATACCCTGCCCTTGCGCGTGGATCAGACTATCGACTGTTACCCCAGGCATACCGTAGTAATTGGTAACCTTAGTGGCCTATCTCTCTAGGTTATTTACACAAGGTGACTATGGAGTGGCAGGTCTTCACGGTACCTGGAATCGACATTGGACAAACTCACTCGAGCTCCTTGGAGGGTATACCCACAATTATGTGTGGGAGCTTGCACCAGGGTGTAAGTCCATTAAGTAGGCCGTCAACGTAACTTTTCTACCCACTCTATCTTATCCCATTCTTACTTTTTTCCCACGACATTGGATTTCATCACCAACTAGTGCGTTCATTGTGAGAAGGTTTTGTTTGCTTGCTTGCTTACTAGATTTTTAGCATGTGCTGTTTGTTTTCCTTAGAGGACTCTAGATTGGATTTTTTTTAATGGCGTCAGTTCTCGGAATGACCAATGAAAGAACCCCTGCTCCGGGAGAACCTTTTGTTTTTCCTTCTTATGGAAACATTGGTCCTCCTCACATCGCTACTTTGAGCCTTACAGGTCTCATTTTTGGATTACCGGTATGGTTGTTTTCCACTCAGGTAATCCCGAATGCAGTTAGTGCTCCAGTCACGAGCACTTCCACCCAAGAGCATAAACCTCATGTTGATCCTTCATCTTCCTCACTAGTAAGATCTTCTTCATCTTGTCCTCTTGCAAGGTCTCCTTCCGTTTCGTCTTCTTTGTCGAGTGAAAGTTCTGAAGCTAGTAACCTGGTGAATAAGAAGAAGAAGGAAAGAAAGATTAAGAAGAAGAAAGATAAACAAGGGTCAAAACCTCCAACCACTGTCAAACATGTTGGAAAACAACCAGTTACTGTTGATTATGTTGGGAGTGTTGATGATGTCAAGATCACCCAAACAACCCATAAGCCCAAGTACCCTTGCAGGCTTTGTAAGGGTAGCCATCTTCTTAAGGATTTCCCTAGCCTACCCAAGTTTATAGAAGTATGGTCTATACATCCTCGCCAACCCATGTCGTTAGCCTTTGAACAACATGTTGATCACTTCCCATCGAATAGTCATGATATAGTTGGGATGAAGAAAAGTAGAGCAAGGTTATCGTGTATGTTATACAAAGGGAGTCATCTAACTCACCTTTTCCCTCATATGAAAGAAGCCTCGAAATTACTGGAAGACATGACTGTTTCATAGCCTCAACTTCCAGCTGCTTATCGCAAGCTTTCTCTCAACCCACCTGTAGTTCATGAAATGATCAATTTGGTTTCCCCATCGGTTAGTCTGATTGATCAAGTGGTCAATCTGGTCACGTCCTTAATTGAACCAGTTGATAAAGTGGTCGATGCGATCCCATCCTCGGTCGATCCCACTCTCCCTTTAGAGAGTGTTAACAAAGTGGTTGATCTGATCCCATCCTCGGTCAATCCCACTCTTCCGTTAGAGAGTGTCACCCAAGTGGTCGATCCATTTCCATCTGTCGACCCCATTCTCTCCTTGGAGAATGAAACTCAAGTGGTCGATCTGATCTCTCCATCGGTCGATCCTACTCTCTCGCTAGAGAGTAAACGCGATACTGCCCATGTTTTTCTCATCAATACAGAATCGACCATGCCGGTGGGTATTCCTCCTTCTCCCGTGGAACCTCATCCAAGTTATGAGGCTATCCGTTTTGATTGGGGTGTGCTAATTGGACCTCGTCTTCCCTCTTACATTCCTTTCCAGATTACAGTACAGGTTTATGGTTGGGACGTTCCTCAAATGTTGTTAGATGAAGGTTCGTCTGTTAGTATTTTGTCCTCTATTGCTTGGAAATCTTTGGGTTATCCTCCACTTGTGCCCGTTACACAAAATCTATTATCTTTTAACAGAAGAACCAGTTATCCTTTCGGGACCCTTCCTCAGTTTCCTATAACTTTGGGAGGGAAAACTATCTTTATTGACGTCATGGTAGTCCAAGACCCCTTGGATTTCGCTTTACTCCTTGGGTGAGATTATGTCTATGCCATGAAATATATTGTGTCTACTCTTTTTCATGTGATATCTTTCCCTCATGATGGACGATTTGTGACTATTGATCAACTTTCATTCATTGACCCCGACTGAATTGCCTCCCTAAATGTTTCTTATATGTAGACGGTATTGCCCCGCCACAGGTCAATTATGTTGCATTGTCGCCCATGGATTCAACTTTTGATGACTTAGATCCAGTAGTTAACATGGTGATCTCTTCGATAGGGTTGTTAGAGCCAAGTCTCTTTACTCCTGTTGCAACCCTCGACATGGTGTCCTTCCAGAGTGTTTTTCTTCCTTCCAGTGAAGACCTATTGGAAGCCATGACCAAGTTTTGTCCCTTGACATGGTGTCATTATGGAGCATTGTCCTCTTGGAATCCATGATCAAGAAGAGAGACTTCTGAGGATAGTTTTTGTTTCTCTGAGGCAACCTCGTTAAAAAATGAAAAAGAGGTATATGAGCATGATTTTCTTATTTCAATATTGTTAAAAAATGAAACCAGACTTGAGCATATTTTTCTAATTTCAAGCTCATTAAAAAATTAAACCACTACGAGGATAGTTTTTTCGTCTCTGTGGGAACCTCGTTAAAAAATTAAACATAGGTTACGAGAATAGTTCTTGTTTCTATGTCAAGCTCATTAAAAAAAGAAATAGTTTCCCCCCTCTCTATTTGAGTCATGTCCTTCGTCTAGTATTTGAAGCTTCATTTCATTCTCCTTTGTAGTTGGATGAAATGAAGCTTGGGGGGCATTTGCTTACATCCTCTAGACTTCATGCTGAAGTTAAAGCCACTAGCTTCTTAAGCTGGGGGCTAAGTGCCAACCATGTGTTGGGAAGTCGCAAGCACAGTTTTCTATGGTTCAAGATTGTGTAAAAAATAAACCAGGTCCAAGCATAGTTTCCTCTGGTTCAAACTTGTGTAAAAATTAAACCAGGTCCAAGAATAGTTTTGTTTTGTTTTAAATCTTGCGTAAAAATGAAAACAATCCTGAGCTTAGTCTTTGTTCTTTCTCATGCTCGTTAATACATGAGAATAAGTTATTGAGCTTAGTCTTTGTTCTTTTTCATGCTCGTAAATTTGTGAGAATGTAATCGAGTATACTTTTATCACTTTTTCAGACTCGTAAAGGTTATACAAAAAAGGAACCCCCTGGAGTTCCCTTTAAGCTCTTTTTAAACTCTCTAAACATGAAAAGATTGCTGAGCGATCTTGTTCTTTTCACGCTCGTTAAAGTATTTGAAGAAAATGTCTGTTGAGTGATAGTTTATCTCTTTTTCAGTCTCATCAGACTACTTTACGAAAAATGAACTGTGAGAGTTCTCTTTAAGTGTTTTTTAGACTCTATAAGCATGAAAAACCCCTGAGTTTTATTTCTTTGGACTCACAAAACAAACATTGAAAGACCCATATGGGACCGAAACACTCCTTCTTAGGGTTCATTAAACATAATCCGAGGGACTGATCCGAAGGATGAGATTACATTGAAAAACATATGTTATCCTCCTCAAGCATGTGTAAAAATAAAGAGGTACTCGCCAAAAATGGTGGGGGGGGAATTGGTAAAGAAATGTATCTAAACCTGTATTCTGTGGAAGAGTCACTTTTGAACATGACACCCTTTCACTCGCCTTGTGTCTGGGTTGGAAAATCCACTCGTCTCTTGGCCATACTCCATTATAAGATTACAAATTGGTCTGTGATCCCTGTTGTTGAGTCAATATTTTCCAAGATAGTTGTTGTGTTGTCAATATGTTCAAAAAGATGTACAACCTGAAAAGCCTTCTATTGCATCAACCATTTTTGCAGTCTTTAAGCCTTCTATTGCATCGACCATCCCTGAGTCAGTCCTGAATCACTTGTTACTCTGACCTACATCAAATCTTGTTACTTTTTTTGTGTCATTGATGTGGGATACGTTAAGGCCCTCCTATGACGAGTCTTTTCCTATCAAATTCAACTCATTACCAAGGAATTAGACTTAGAAACTAATTGGTACCTTGGAACTTTCATGCCTCAATGGCAGGTTTCCTCGCTTTCGAGTGTTTGACTTCAACTCATTAATTCACATTCGTTGGATTGTACTAGTGTACCTTGGGAGTCATTGACATTAATGGTGATTTCCCTCACACTTGTTAATGGTTCTCATAATTGACTGGTAATCAAGTGGTTTCTACCATGTTCGACTCCAGCACATGTATTCACATGGTTAGATTTGTACTATAGAGTGGTGGATATGAAGACCCTGGATCTTTTCTGTCATATTTACGTTGCGTTGGAGTATATTCAAATTGTATTGGCGCATAGATCCACAGTGTATTTTTGGTGGCTATGTTCAAATTTGAATCTTTAACGCATAGATCCACAGTGTATTTTTGGTGGCTATGTTCATATTTGAGTCATATTGGCATGGATCCACAGTGTATGTTTGGTGGCCATGACATGTCTTACTTGACATGGATCTTCGCATGTCGGCGTTTATGCTATGAGTCATTTGTATTATGAGTATGGGAATGCCTACCTCAGTGATGATGTATTATTGTACTGTATTTCCTTGTTTGTTGGTAGGTTTCCGACCGACTGTTCCTTGCTCCCTACACACACTCGACAAAGTTTTTCAACTATCACTTTGTTCTAACTTCATACTTTGGGGGTCTCTCTGTTACACATTATTTTCATCATCCCTATGACCTTTAATGATGTAAATGTATATGTTTCCTTCAGAGGGGTCAGTGGTCTGAGTTCCTGAAGAAAGAAAGGAATAGAACTTTTCTTGAGAGAAGAAGTTGCACTCTCCTTTGGAAAAATCCCATTAAAAAGGAAGTTCACAGGTTTCTCTATAGGCAGAGTGCAAGAATGCCTGATTCTCGTAGGTTGCACCATAGCTGGGTTGTGAGAGGTTCGCAAGTTTCTCTATAGGCAGGGTGCAAGAATGCTTATATGTGGGAAAAACGAGTGTTTTCTTGAATCTTCTAGAAGGAGAAACTTCCATGGTGAGGTGGCATCCAAATGGTTTGGATCTTACTC
>SNQJ01S0065237.1:55566-82780 GCA_010110895.2 Picea sitchensis | reverse complement strand
TGATACAGTAATATGATTCTTTCCTATAAAGCTTGTTGTGTTTTATTGTATGACTCCTTGATCACATACATAGGTTTATATTGAGTTTATGCTATTGCTATCACTTTGGTTGGTTGCGTTATTTTGCAGGTTCATTATTGTATGAGCGTTGGAACGAAGCTAGGATGGCGACGATGAGAGGAAGCGACGTTTAAACGGTATGTCACCGATCCCTCTTTAGTTAGTAAATTCAATATCTAAAACTTAAGGAAAGCGTCATGTTCTGGTGTGTTTTGTTCTAGATCTAGGTGGATCTACGGAGATCAGTTAGTGTCCGCACCTACCGATTTGTCCGATAACACCTTATCACTTAGATCATCTATAATTTATGAGTGAAATTTAAAAAGATTGGGATAAGCATATCTAAGTAGGTATTATAGACATATTCCTGTTTACTTAGAAAATAACTCCAACTTGGAGTTTTCATTCAAGACTTTCACCATTTCTTTGAATATGAGTAATACCATTAATAATTTTCTTCCATGGTTAACTTTCCACCACCACTACCATATCTAACTTTTACTCCTCTGATAACCCATCATAATAATGCATGACCATCTCATTGAGGAAATCCATCAAACACTTCACGTGCATCCTCCAAACTACAAAACTTGGTGTACATAAGCAATATACCCAAGAGGAAACCCTGCTCTAACTATTTACATGAATTCCAACTCCTCAGTGTACAAAACCCTTGGTTCCCTTAGAGAGTGGAATCTCCTTCTTTGTCCATGAATGGAAATCTTCCCTCAAATGTCACTTACCTTCAACAAACCTCAACTCTAATACCACTTGTTGGAATTTAGGCCTGCAAACCAAATTCATGAACAAAGGAAAAAAATCAAGAAATATAAAACATCACACACAACAAAGACAAATAGAAATTGGGGTAATGGTAATCTTTATTGTTCAAACAAGAAATGGAGAACTAAATACAAGTTTCGATGGAGCACCTCATGGGCTTATACATTTCAATAGAAAAACTCAAGCGTTTTCTAGGAATATGGAAGGGCACACGCTTAACCATGAATGTAACTGCGAGGGTATGTGTTTTCACAACCCAACAATATGAAATAGATGTTGTTATCTAGTATAGATTTTAAACAAAACAATATATATAACTCCCTAAATATGGTACAATATTATATATAACAAAAGTATTTTTTAGTAGTCACATAACCATTTCAACAGACATCCCACAATCAAACAAAAAAATTGTAATGTACCGAACCACCAGTAGGCTAGGCATGCTACGTCAAAAACACACTTCAAAAATTGACTTCGAATATGGTAATAATTAATTCGAAATCCAGCATGAAAGAATGCAATAAACACACATGAAATAATGAAGATTCATGGTAGACCATCCAATAAAAGAACAAAGTTCCATACACCGCAAAAACCAACAAGCATGCACACAAAAATTACATCTCAGGGATAAATATACACAACGAAATATAAATTATGTAGAAAACACTAAGAGCACTTATCTTTAATTAAACCATCACCAAAAGGTTGTATACCAAGAACGTTCCTCCCAACCATCGACATTGTTGTTCCAATTCTAAACTACAAGTCACCCCTAAGTCAGGGTTATGAATCCACAAGGAAGGGTCCTAGGCCAAATATAAAAGAACACAACAGTTGGCTAATTAGCTCCCAGGTTTTCCCAACCACACAAAAATCCTAATTCCCAGCTCTCTTTCCCCTTCATCCTTCACAACCCAAAGAAATGAACCCCTTTATTTACCATGCAGTCCCTCAAGATGTTCCATTTATCTCCAAGGCTCCAATGCTACTCGTTAGGAAATCGCCATGCTGGAAACTTGAACGATTATCAATTGTGACAATTATTTCAGAACTACCGTTAATATCATGTCCATAGGCATCCATTCCAATATGGAATGATCAATAATTCCTCACAACCATCTAACAATGAATCTCTACCTCCAACCATTTGTTTTCATGATCAACCCAAGAGCACAGAAATTATCAAGAGTGAAATGAGGAATTCTCAAAATGAAATGAGTAATCAAGAACAACCCGCAAACATCCCACAAGCATGGTTTATATATAATCACAAGAACCAAGAATCACATGGCCTCACCAAGAAGCTCATGTAAAACCTCTTTTCTCAATTAAAAATAATATGGGTAAATAAAATACAATAAAAATACTTAGCCCCTTTACCCTCTCTCTCGTGGATTCATAGCCCCTATCTCTTTTCCTTGTTTGTCTTGCATCCAACGATGCATTATATATATGTGTGTGTGTGTGTGTGTGTGTTACATTTCTATGCACTCCGACCCCTTTTCAAATTTACGATCTCACCAACCTAAGTCACCTTTACATAATACATTCTAGTTCATAGGGATTAAAACAAGGGTGTTACATCCCCCTCCATTTATTTTGGCAATATCCTTAGTGCACAACACCATACTGACGTTCTTTCAATTCCAGGTACTTTGGCCTTTAATCCGCACATGAAATCTATCCAATTACGTATTTACATAGGCACTCTGTCCTAAGATAAAACATGCATACATAGGAATTATGACCGAAAACATGTATAATGATTTTCAAAATTTATATTTCTTGCAACAATTCCAACCAAAAGTATCTCCTTCCCTATTATCTTACACAACCCAAAGAAATTAAACCCTTTCTCTTCTATGCAATCGCTCAGGTTGTTCCACTTCTCTCCAGGGCTTCAATGCACTCGGCCATGAAGTTTCAGACTTGCGTCTTCAATAACTCCAGCTACAACAAGTCCACTGGAATTTATTCATTCCGTTCCTTTTTGTTGAGTTTGATTTCCTTCTAATGTTGTTATTCCTGAGCTTTCATCTTCAATATCCAACATCTCATTTTTATTATAAACATACAATCATCATGAAATATTGTTATAACAATTTTCAATCATAAATGTCAAATGTGTTTTATACAAGAAAAAACAATTTCCAAGCATCAACTTGCTGCTCATAATACATTTGGCTCTTGCAGCTGCAGGAATAAATCTTTATTATGGATTACAACAATACCTTACCCAATACCCTTATTCTAGCAATTTTCTAGACATTCAATCAACAAAACCAATTGTTAGCATATTATAACAATTTTTTTAATTTGTCAAATCTGTTTATACACAGGAAATAAATTCCCCATAGATGAGGATTTTTCTCATAATGCTTGGCTCTTACAAAAATAATAATTTGTTCTTATGTATGGAATTACATCCTTGCAACATCCAATACCATTCTCCCTACAATTTCCTTAAATTTTCATTCAACCACATAATGTGTTAGCATAACATAACAATTTGTAACTATTAATTTCTCAAATCTATTTTATACACGAAAATAAAATTTCCAGCCATGGATTTTCTTCTCATAATGTTTGGATTCTGGAACTATAGATATCATTCTTCCTTATGGTCTTACATCCATGCCATATACAATACCATTGTACCTGCAATTTTCTCAATTTGTACTCAGCCAAACTAATTGCCAGTATCTCATGTACAATATATGTGTGTGTGTGTGTGTGTATTCATGGCAACAAATTATCTCAAAATTGCTTGCAGCTCCAATTCAATTACTTCCATCAATCCAACTATTAGCTGGAATGAACCCATCATCCTCTACACATGTATTATTAGTCGATATTTTCTTTCTTCTAGCCATGATTGTTTTTATTACTCTATTCCCTCGACTGATATTTTCTATAATTCATCATTATGTAACTACTTTAACCTACACCTTTCTTGTTGAAAAATCCAACAACTCGAGAAGCGTTCTCAACTTCATGAGTTAACAATAATCACATCATTTCAGGTGTTCACATAATAGTTTCTACATCATATAATATATACATGAATTCACGAAAACACATTCAATAATCCCTTTGATACCACTTGTAACATTTTCAATAGCTCCAAAAAGTGAACATGATGGTAAGAGTGAACATGAGGGAGATGAGAATTATTAGAAAATACACTAATTCCCTCATTTATGTATGCATGTTCCCAAGATGACATTTTTCATGTTTGGAAATACTTTTTCCCCACTTGGTGACACATTCCCCACTTTTAGAAACTTATCATAAAATATACCATATCATTTATACTTTAGGAATAATATATTATACTATTTCCTTCACCTAATCCCCCTTGGCATAACGCCTCTTCCTAGACTCTTATCCCCCTTTCCCTCTGGTGTGTATTTCTACCCCTCCCATACTCTTCTTTTATGATTGGTCCCCAATGATGATGTCTTTTTTAATAATCTGAGTGTGATTACATATTACAATGACATGATCAATATAATTTTTTGACATAGGCCCTCTGGCCTAATAATCACACAGACACTTTGGCCCCAAAAAACATATACAATGGAACTTTGGATGAACATATCCTAGCTCAACAACCTATATCTAAATTTACAATTTTGGTTCAGCATCGGGGTATTGCATTCCCCTCCCCCTTATTTTTACATTGTACTCAATGCATTATATACATATGTGCAATACTAAAATATTCAAAAATATTCAAAAAGATGTGGTTACTCCTCCCACATGACATCTTGATGTTCCCAGGTTGAATCTTAAGGATTGTAATAGGTCTACTAGACTTTTACCATCCCTGTTGCTTGATTTCAGATCATTTTGTCTTTCTGATCCAATATGCACACCAGATGAACTCGCAAGTCTCCTTCTTTCTCCACCTAGAACACATTCCAATAAATTACATGATTATCATCATAGACAAGACACATGGAATACATTATGAATGAAAATAGATGTAGGTAATGCAAGAATGCATGCAATAGGACCAATCCTTTCGAGGATTTCAAATGGTCCACAATATCTTGATGTCGTGTTTGAATAGTTTCTCAACTTAAAGGAACTTCTCTTGGCCTTTACTTTTAAGAACACATGGTCACCCACTTTAAACTCTCTCTGATTTCTTCCCTTATTTGCATAAAGTTTTTTCCTAACTTTTGCAGCCTTTAAATTATTCTTTATTTTTTCCATCTATTCTTCCATTTCATTGATCAATTCTTACCCAACCATTGCTCTATTTATTAGTTTTTCCCTTCTCATTGGAATATTTCACTTTCTTCCATAAAATACATCAATTGGGATCATATTTAAAGATGAATGATACCCATTGTTATAATAAAACTCAACTAGGTGTAGTTAATCTTCCATTTTGATGGTTTATCCATCACATACATCCTCAACATATCCTCAATCACCTGATTGACCCTCTTTGTTTTTTCATCTAACTTTGGATGATATGTTGTGCTAAAATTCATATTTGTCCCTAATCCTTTAAATAACCCTCCCAAAAATTTGATCTAAATTTGGGATCTTGGTTAGAAACAATTACCTCCGGCACACCATGTATCCTCACAAATTCCCTTATATAAATATCTGCAATATAGACACCTTGTGAGTTAACTTCACTGCAAGAAAATGTGCAGGTTTAGTTATCTTATCCACCAACTCCATAATGGAATCATGTTGCTTCATTGCTCTGGGTAGCTTGGTGATAAAATCAATTTTCACCACTTCCCATTTCCATTCTAGTTTCAAGGGAAATGGTTGTAGCAAGATAGGTGGATGTCTATTCTTAGCCTTCACCTTGTGACATTCTAAACATTTGTCTATATAATCAACCACATGTTTCTTCATACCTGACCATATATATTGGATCTTGACAACTACAATTGTCTTTTAGTAACATGGGTGCTCGACATAAGGCACATTATGCATCTCTATTAGCACTAGATTTTCCATATCATGGTATTTAGGTACATATACTCTTCCCTTTTACATGAGGATTCCATCCTCTCTCAACTCATAATATTCAATTTTCTGCTATAAATCACCCTGTTGTAATTTTTCTATTGTCTCCATATAATGTTGATCTAATTTTGGACATTTCAAATCAGATTTGTATATGCTAATGGTTGTAGAATGCATCTCATGCACCCTCCTTCTAATTGCATCACCCATCTTATTCGCTTTTCCTTTGATATGATTTATATCAAAGTCATACTCTTTGAGGAATTCCATCCATCTAATTTATCTGGCATTCAAAGTTGGTTTTCCATACAAATATTTCATACCACTATGGTGTGTCAATTTTCCCATGAGATAGTGCCTCCACATATTCAAGGCATGCACTATGGATTCCAATTATAAATAATGAGTGGAATAATGTCTCTCAAACTATTTTAACGTCCTCAAMWCATAAAATATCACATRTCAATTTTGGCTAAGGACCCCTCCAAGACCTTCTTTSAAAGAATCAATGCACATAATTGGATCAGGAATCCTCAATATCAGTGCACTTGTCAATAAATTCTTGAAGTGCTAAAAATTATTTCACAATMATWGKTACATTCAATTCTCACACCCTTCTTTTGCAAATAATTGATTGGGTGYGCAATCTTTGAAAATCCCTTAACAAATCTTCGATAATAACTTGTTATTCCCATTAATGATCTCACCTCCAAGAAATTTCTTACTATTGRCCATCCTTCAATGGATTWTAKTTTCTTGGGATCCACTTCTATCCCTTCCTCTGAAATGATATGGCCCAAATAATGAATYTGCCTCTCATAAAATGAGCACTTTCTTAKCTTGGCATACAAMCKATGCTCCTTCAATACTTGTAGTACCATCCTCAAGCGTTTCTCATGATCTTTTTCATACTTGGAGTAGATAAGTATRTCATCCCATAAGACAATGAGAAACKTATCAAAGTAATTTCTGAAAATGCCATTCATTAAACACATTAATATAACTGGTGCATTTTACAACGCAAATGGCACCACTTGAAACAAATAATGGCCATACCTTGTTCTAAAATATTTCTTGATGAAATATTCTTCTTTAATTCTCACCTGATGATAGCTTGATCTGAGATCAATATTGGATAATATATTTTCATCTTTCAACTGATCGAAAAGTTCATCCATCCTTGACAAATGATACTTTTTCTTCACAATCACCTTATTTAACTGCCTGAATGTTAATTTTCACATGAAACTCTATGTGACTAATTTTCAAATATGAAAATTGATTCATAGTGAGCTAATAGTAAAACCCTAGTTGTTACCATTGAATAACTTTACACTAAAAAATTATTGGTTGAAATTATATGCAACAAAAACACAAAATATCAGAGATCAATCATAAACACAACTTAGAAACAAATTTTAGTTCTGTAACCTTTATCAAATTCATAAAATTTGAGGGAAAAACCAACCCTTCTAGTCAACACACTTTGGCTAAATCTAGGGAAAGCCTTGTGCTTCTCAAAATACAAAAAAATAAACAAAATACAAACTCAACAAAATACATAGAATAATTCCAATCTTCATATCTATTGTGGCTACCAAATTGACAACTTTCTGCAATCGTTGAATCACCTATGTCTACCAAAAATTCCACTTTTTGTCATTTTTTAAACATAAGGCTATATAACCACCCACAATTACCAAAACTACCACTTTCTATAGCTACTGAAACCTAAAACTACAAAAATGCTAACTTTCTATGACTATCAAAACCTGCAGCTACAAAACTACCAACTTTCTATAGATGCAAAAACCTGTGGCTACATAATCACCTACAGATAAAGAATCACTTGTGAGCTACATAATCACTTGCTTTGTCTAAAGAATCACTTCATTGACATCAACATTCCTCCTAACATAAGTGTTTACTCACTTATGCTAACTCCATGATGTATCCACACTTCTACACAATATGAAATGTCATAATGACCTCTCTCTTTTATTTACTATCCTTAGGGGTCATGATAGAATTGCCTCCACAAGTCATCATCAAATAAGGATTTCTCTGTGGGTGTGAATCCCCAACACAAATCCGTGAATCCCTAGCTTCATTCAAAGGGGTTTTTCACTAAACTGAAAGTGTGATGTGGTTCCCATGATGTTTCCCACATGCCTAATACCTAGGGCCATGTGAGAATACATACCCAAAGCTACACAACATCAACATTGAAGTCAATTCATAACCTCAAGGTTCCATCCTTATTCTTAAATAACATTGTGGCACCCCAATAAGACACACTTGGGCATTTACACCCCTTCTTCAAACTCTCTTCAAGTTTCATTTGTAATTCCTTCAATTATAGTGTACTCATCTTATAAGGATTCTTGGATACAAGGGCTACTCTAGAAATCAAATTGATAGAGAAATCAATATCTCTTTTCAGTAGCAACCCAAGTATCTATCTAAATACGTATTCAAATTCCTTTAGGACTACATAGTCTTCAATACTTGGCACCTTATCATTAGGCGTCTCTTTCATATGCACAACAAATATTTGGCATTCTTTCCTGAAGCTTCTTTTCAATTGAAAAGATGAAATTTCTCTGATAGTTACTGCGTTTGTAATACCTTGAACTATTCTCAAGTTCCCTTCCTCATCCAATCAAGTAAATACTTTGTTATAACACTGTAGGACAACATCATTCTTTTCGAACCAATCCATACAAATTAGGAAATGATATGAACCCAAAGGTATGATATTCAAATCCACCTTTGTGCTCAATCCATTCATGTCCATTGGACATTCCTTACCCAACTCGTTACTTCTTTTTTTACCTCTCATCCATAACTGAACTAGAAAATATTTCCCAAGTTTCCTTCTTTGGAAATGAAATATTTTCACCAAGTTAGGATCTATATAAATAATAATAACTCCTTAATCAATTAGATAAAAATATGTCGANACCCAACTCGTTACTTCTTTTTTTACCTCTCATCCATAACTGAACTAGAAAATATTTCCCAAGTTTCCTTCTTTGGAAATGAAATATTTTCACCAAGTTAGGATCTATATAAATAATAATAACTCCTTAATCAATTAAATAAAAATAGGTTGATCTTTGATATTACCTTCCACTTCAATCATTTGATATGGTAATTCATATTTCTTGTTGTCCATGTATGCATAGATCCTTGTCATGCTTCTTCCCATGTCCTGAGTTGTATCAACCTACTGTATATTCTGAACAGTCTTCGCTCATTCACCTCTATGAGGGAAATCTCTTTACATGTGGTCTCACTCACAACCTCAACATTTAATAGGTTTCTTCCTTGTACTTTTTCGTAATGTTTCTGACATGCTAGTATCATTTTGAGTTGGTTTCCCTTGACAATTGTTTATGAAGAATGGTAGTTTGTGCCCCTTATTTGTCTACTCCATATTACCTTTCTTCTTGTCGTCCCGATCCTTTTGAAAAGTTGATATTCCTCTATGTTTGTCATAGATTCACTTGGCTCTCCTTATTGATTCATCTAATGTCTTTGGATCATCATATTGTATATTATCATTGAATATTAAAGGTATCCCACTCATAAATCTTTCAATTTTGACATTTTCATCCTTGATGAAGTCAACATACTTCAAAAGATCTTAAAATATCCTTTCATACTCATCCATGGTCATACTCTCAATCTTGAGTTCAAATAAATCTTTTATCTTCCTATCATGATAATGCTTGGTTAAATATTTCTTCTGAAAATACTTTTTTAACTACGTCCCAGTGATATTATTCTCACCAATGTGATGTAGTTAAAGGGGATGGTCCCACCACATTGATGTCTTTCCGTTGAGATGGTAAATTGCAATTCTACCTTCTACCTATGAGAAAAAATTATTCAATTGAAAATATCTCCTCATCTCCAACAACCAATTATTTTCATCCTCATATTTCTTGTGCTCACGATCAAAGGTATGAATTTTGATCTTATTCATTTCTCCTTATAGTCAATCTAGCCTAAACCTTCTAATATGCTTTCTGAAAAAAGATGGAATTGAACTAATGTTCTCCCTTCTAACTGACTATCTTGGTGAGTGATGTTGATGTATACAAACACTTATATATTCTCCCCTTGAATCTTTAACTTACTTGATTGTATATCCTTATCCAATTTTTTCTCTATTATGTCCAATATTTGCAACATCTTGATGTTGTTTCCATACTGATACTCCTTATACTTCATAAGCCTATCATTATCAACTTTATAACTTAGAGCATATCTATGCAGACTCTTTATAGTTTGTACCAAGTTCATGCTTTCATCCTTTCCTTCTACATGCTCATTTGATTATGTCCCAGTATTACCCATGCTGACACACAACCCCCCAAATTCATATCCGTGGCTATAAATTCTCTTTTCTTCTTCCATAAATATGGTCTCTCTCTAATACTCTTTCTCTGTTCTATTTGTGTCCTTAACTTTCTGCAAAATTTGTATGCAACAAGATTTGTTAGACTATGTAATTTAACAAATCTATAAAACTTATGCATAGTTCTTCCCCACAAGTGAATTAGAATTATTCTTCTTGATTTCTTATGAATTTCACTATTCAATTCACAATTGTGGGTGTATACATTGATTCCCTCCTCTAATACCTTTCCAATGAATTCTTTCTTTCTCAATTATGAATCTACCCTAGACCTTATAATATGATTTCTAACAAAATATGGACTTGAAATAATGTGTTCCATTCTAGTTGAGCATCTTGGTGAGTGATTATGATGTCTACCAACACTTATATAGTATCCCCTTGACTCTTTAACTTACTTGATTCTATCTCCTTCTCTAACTTTTTCTCTATTTTTTCCAAGATTTGCAACATCCTAATGTTGACGCCATACCGCTACTCCTTAGATTTCATAAGCCTCTCATTATCAACTTTATAACTCAACACATCTGTTTTTAGACTCTTTGTAGTCTCTACCAAGTTCATTATTTCCTCATTTCCTTCTCCATGTCCATTGGATTATGTCCTAGGATTATCCATGTTGACACACGACCCCCCAACTTCATATTCATGGCTATAAGTTATTTGTGCCTCTTCCATGACTATGGTATCCTTTTGATATTATTTATCTATTATATTCATTTCTATAACTCTCTACAAAAAGTGTGTGCAATAGGATTTATTAGACTATGTAATTTAACAAATCTATAAAAATCATGCACATTTATGCCCCAGAAGGGCATCATAATTATTCTTCCTGATTTCTAGTGAATTTTACTATCCAATTAACTTTTTTGGGTGTATACATTGATTCCTTCCTCCAATACCTTTCCAATGACTTATTTATATCTCAAATCTGAGTCTTGATAAAAAAGTTATAGTCATTTTCTCATTACCCATTTCCTCCTTTTGCACACCTTTCAACCAAGTGTAATTTTTGGCTATGCCCATGCATTCCTTACACCAAATCCTTTAGTATTTTGAGAGGCTATGAATTGGGTTTATTAATGACCATATTTTGAAAAACCTTTTCAATATTCATCTTCATCTAGGCTCCATAATGCTAGTTAGAACCTGAGGAATTTTTTGTCATTTTACTCTTTTAAGCATTGAACGCTACAAGTGCCTTCTACATACTCCTATGCACTTTTAGGTAACTATATTATTAATATAAATCCATTGATTTCTTCTATGACTAAATATATTCCCATAGAATATTATTTTGGGCCAAACTGACTTCCGAGGAAAAATTTATGGCCTTTGGAGTAAATTGTTACCAAAATTTACCTTGCACTATTTTTCCTATAACTTCCTCATACAAGATCCATTTGACAAACGATTTATCTCGTTGAAAATATATATCTGCTCTCTTTCAATTTCGAATAAAAAACTAAGTTTAGTATTTGTAGACATAGTTTAGTACAAATTTAATCTTCTCAAAATGTTGTTTAGGCCTTAAAAAATGGCCTACAAAAACATGACCTAGAAAACACTTTATTGTTTTGGTAATTTTCACTATTTTCTAAGAATTTTAGTTAAATTCTACTGAATAGGATGCTGACGTGGAATCCTAGGTCCACCTAGAACCATAGGATGACTCCATTTCATCCATCTGGCCACCCTATCCCAACTCTTTAATCGCCCCACTCTCTAAATTATCTCTTTCTTCCTTCTCCCTCATCATCCTTTCCTCCACCCCACACACATTAACTTAGCTTTCAGGAACCCCATCCCTTGGTTTCTTATGTGGAAATTATTCATTGGGTCATCATGATGTTTGGGCCCCATCCCTCACCCATTTTTTGTGTTCAAGAAATTTATCGCCACTCTGAATGAATGACAGAGCATTGAAATGGGTTCTGCATGATCAATGATAGGGATGTGATTTCACTACCCCCCCGACTTGTCGAAAATTAATTGAAGGGGTGTTCTAAAAAGGATCCTGCCTGGTTTTCATCCTNAAAACCACCAACGGAGCCCCCAAAAATCATGGTTTTGTGGATAAGGCTAGAACACCATCCACCATTGTGCCCCCACGCCACTGCCACTCTCACACCTACCACCTTCCAACAGTTACCACTATGTACCTAACACTATGTAGCTTCCAGTATGGAAGTACACATCACCTCTACTGGATCATCGCCACATCACTTCCACGTGGCCTCCATGTCATGTTGACGTCATTGTATAGAAAAATATCCATTTTTTTCCCAATTTTCAAATTTTAAAAAATTCCCAAATATGCATAATTTCGTAATTCTACATAGATTGCCATGGGAGATATGATTTTAAGCTCTTTGTGGCCAATTAATTTCTAGTGTATATGGACTCAACCTATGTACATGACATTTGACTCTTCCCCATCTAATTCCCCATGAATTTGACTGCAAAAATTAGGGTTTTTTCCCAATTTCACCCAATTTCTCCCAATCACGCCATGGTTGTACTATAATTTTCGTAATTCACCCAATTAAAAGCTTGAAAAACTCCCAATTAGAGGTTTAAATTGAATTTTTTTAACTCATGGGCTCAATTCTTCCATAATTACACATGAATTCTAAACTTTTACTTCGGAACATTTTGTCAAACAAATTATGGGCATCCTTTGAACTATAAATCCTACAATTCATCTTATTTCTATGGCCCATACAAGATCATTAATTAACCTGTGGCTCGCTTAGAACTTAGTATCATTCCTAGCCCCAATCTGGATGATGCCACACAAAAAATTCCTCTCTAATAAAATTTAATTAATAACATGCCAATGCATATGGAACAAATTTGTAGTGCAAATAACATACTGTTTATGCATAAACATGTACAATTAAAACATACGTAAAATATATAAACATAAAAACAACAATTGGTAAATAAGAACATAAAATAACACTCATATTTTGTGAAAACACAGAATGGTTGCAACCTCATATGTTCCTCCCAGCCATAGACTATGTTTCTGATAAACTCTCAGAAGCAGGTCACCCCTGAGATGACGCTAAAAGTCCACTAGGGAAAATGATTCCCAATATAGATTAAGGTAGAAACTACTACAAAAAATAAACTGGGGTCTAAGTACTAACTCCAAAAACCATTCTCATCTCACATCCTCTCATTCCTCACAACTTGTCCCCCCACAAGAAGTGTAACCCTTCTCTACTCAAAATCCCTTCGACTGTCCCAATTCCCTTCGAACTCTTAAAAAATAGATCATATAGGAAGTATCAGAGCACTATAGCACCTTGAACTAAAGGTTTCTATCAGGGATGCAACACCCACCAACATAGAAAATCAAAAAAACAATTCCTAGCATGCTCATGGGCATAATAACAACCCACTTCTTTAGCCCAAACAACCAAGGAATTACCGGGCACAATTAGCTGCAAAATCCCTCCAAGTATAGTTACAACTCATGAATGGACTCGATGTACGAATGGTAAGAGTTAACAAGAGGTAGATGAGAATGATTATATAATGATGGAAAATACACTAACTCCCCACTTTATGTAAGCATTTTCCCAACTTGACACTTCTCATGTCGCGAACTACCTTGTCCCTACCTGGTAATACATTCACAACTTTTAGGAACTTAGGATAAAATATACCATATGATTTAGACTTTAGGAATAATATATTATATTATTCTCTTGGCTTAGCCCCTCTTCCTAGACTCTTTGAACCCTTTCCCTCTAGTATAGAGTTCTGTCCCCCAATATTGCTTTTTCTGATTGGTTTGCAGTAATGATGCATTTTATTAATAATCTGAGTGTGATTACATATTACAGTGATAGGCTCTCTAACCTTTTTGCACATAGTCTCTCCGACCAAATAATCACATAGGCACTCTAGCGCAAAATATCCTGGATCACTAGTCGATATGTATATTTACAATTGGTGTTCAACCTAGGGGTATTACAATAGTTTTGTTAGTTAAAATTACTAAATGATGCATTTATTTTCTTGTATTCCTTTGTGTGATCATACATGAACTATGCACTAGAGGGAATTGTTGTTTATCATTAGTACATGTGTAATCTATGTGTTTGCTAGCTACACACACATACAATACACATGTATACTCTTACATTTAATTAATGTATTCATTTTTAAACTAGATCACTAACTATTTAATTGAATGTTTTAATGACTAAGTAAATTATATTGCATACCAAGTATCTAATATCATTAAATACCTTCTTTGACTTTGATTGATGTTTGGTATGATGAACTAAATGACTATGGTGAGTTGTCATGTACATTTTGGGGAAAATCATCAAATTTCATTTATAAGCTAGGATGAGAGTAAACAATTTTCATTTCATTTATTGTTATTTTATGCAAGTCATTTATATTTTAGTTTTATTTTAACTTTTCCAAAAAATTTCTAGGTAAGGGAGGTTGATGGCTAATAATGAGGTGGCCTAGGAGCCTTGGGGAAGGGGATATGTAAACTTGATAAATAGGAGATGGTGTTGAGAGGTTGAATTATTTCTTCTAATAATCATGGTTAGAGAATATGTGCATTTATGTTCTTGGAGTCACCCACATAAAGGGCCAAGAGACCAAAAGGTTTCTTGGAGCTAGGAAGATGACTAGGCTCCTAGTTGTCTGGGAGGATAATCCTCTTGTTCCACTCTGGGAAAGTGGGAAAATAATGTTTGGAATCATCTTCCTACTACTAGCATGACTAATCTCAATTGTTCACCTTCAACAGAATAGGGAGGAGATATTTTATTAGTATGTAATTGTTATTTGTATGTTATTTCATTTAAAGAGTAAAATTTGTTACATCAAATATTGTAATGCATGTCTATAAGTTGGACAATATTAATTCATAACATCCAATGGAGAGGTGCTACATCCGATATCAAATTTGTAGTTGAGATACTGAATCCTTAAGGGCCTTACTTATAGCTGAAAAGTAAATTTAAAAAAAATATTATACAACTTAATAAAATAGAAAGAAAGGAGTTTCACAAGATGGGATAGAAACCCATAAGTTTGTTTTCCTGAAGAGGTAATTACTCAAAAGGTTTTAAAGTGAGAAAGGGACTGCAAATTGGAATGTAATTATTTCCCTGCTGCATAGCAGAATATTCTACAATTTACATGTCATTTAAGACAATAGAATTGACCCAAAACTAGAAATAACCCTAAGAACTATAAATTACCTTAAAACTCTGAGAGACTACCATGGAAAAACCCTAGAAAAAAAGGATGAGGGGTAAAATCATGAAGATGGATAACACTTTTGTAAGAATCGAGTCTCTAAATTCCTAGCTACATTTTTTTGGTCGAAATTCTTTACGTCAAATTGAACGATGCCCTCGAAAGTTGTGTACAATATTTTTCGGATGAATTTTTTTTCTGCGGTAATCATATTTCAGCCAAAATACTTTTCGACCGAAAGGTTTATTTTTAAGGGATTCCATTAAAAACTATGTTTCAACTGAAAGAATATTTCGGCCGAAAACCTAAAAATGGGACTGTTTGCAGGAAACTACAAATTCTCTCCAACTTACTTCATCTTTGGAGGTATCGAACTCCTACAAATACTCAGAATTTAATTTATGAATTGATACCAACATTTTTAAAATTGAATCTACTTTCATTCGATATAATTTGTTTTCATTTTCATTGTTTTTATCTAATTTTATTTAATTTTTGTAAAAAAATCACTGCATATTATTTTTAGGTCACATTATGATTGAATGAAATGAAAAATTCATATCTCTAAAAATACACAGTGGAAAATTATGGAAAATTTATATTCAAAATCCTTAAAATGTTCTCTTCAAAAGGACATTTTTAGATTTTACTTTTAAGTAAAAATTAAGATAGATACATGGTCGGGGAAATCATGTGTTTAAAATCTGTAACTTTTTTAGATTAGTCAACTTAAAAAAATTCTAGAAATTATAGTATGCATTCGTTAGATTCAAAATTATAATCATCACAAAATAGAGTCTCTATATATTGTTGCAGTTTATTTGATTTTTCAAAAACAAAAGTTTTATAAAGAATACATTGTTTGGAGGGAAAATAAATCATTATTTTTCCCTTCATTTTTAAGGAACATTTTGTCAAACAATTGCCAAATCGACATATAAAATCTTAATAAAAAAAATTGAAAAATAGTTAGTAGAAAACAAACAAAATTCTTCACAAGTCTTTTGTTTACCTAAAATTGAAGAACCTGTTAAAATAAATAAAAAAATTCTCATAAAACAATAAAAACAGTTACCCATCTTCATGATGTTACCCCTAGGTAACCCTATTTACTATACAAATAACAAAAAATTAATATGATAAAGAAAAATAATATATATATATATATATATATATATATATTAAAAAAAAATGAAATATCTTTTTTTAAGATTTTTTTATCTAAAGCTAATAACATACATAAAACAAAACACATAATTGATAACATTATATTAAAATAAAACTAAAGCTAATCTAAACTCATCCATGTTAAAATTAAATAAATAAATGGATGATGGCATGCTCGTGAAAGCCTTGGAGGTTGCGGGCCACGGATGAAATCTAAGGATATCCATTGCTGCCATACCTGTGCATCTAAGAAGGCCACAAATGATCCTGCTTTTCATTTGACTCTCTACGCACGAAACACACCAAACATTTAGCATTGTGGTCCATGTGAGTGTTGTGACCCATGTGACCGACTCAGTGTTGTAGGGAAACCTCAATGAAAACCCATGCGAAATTGATAATCAAGCCTTAACAATCATCGACTTAACCACTCCATTATCACTTCTAGTGTAACAGAAGGGATGTGCACCATCCATCTCATGTTGACTTGGTGGTCAACACTTTTTTCGAGACTTGTGATATGGTTTAATAACCACTTATGGATCTATAATTTTGGTGGTTGTATTATAAACTAATTGGTCAGCCTTTTGGTTTGATGATAAATGCGGGACACAATTGCTACTATAAAAGAAAAAGGTTGGTCTATCAATTTAACAAAAAACATGAACCAACAATTGCTATGGGAATCAAATGTCACATGTTCGAGTTTGCTCGATTGATGTCGAGTACCAGTCGAGTACCTCAATTGGTGTTAGGAGGAAGATTATTGACTTGGTGATCAACACCTTTTTTTTCAGACTTTTGACATGGTTTAACATGCTCCATGGATCCTTAAATTTATTGTTTGTATTGAAAACTAACAGGTTGACCCTGGGCCAACCTCTCATTCCAACCTTCAAATTCTAACTTCTTCATTTCTTGAAAATGGAGATAATAATAATATCGCATGAAATCCATTGGGCGTGAGGGAATAACCAACAATTATTATTTTTTTAATTGAAGAGCGTATAGAAAAAATTATCACCAAGTTGTGTTGGGAAACCATCGCACCCTGGCCATTGTACGTTCAACCCACATGATATGCACAAATATCAAGATGATATGCACGAACACTTTTTGCTTTATGTCGACCACCTTTGACCAAATATCAAGATGATATGCACAAACACTAAGAGGATCCGATCCCTTGATGGAAACCCTGGTCTCTCACGCCGAGGAGTGTCTCCCTTTGTTGCACCAATTTAACCAGCTCTTGCCTATGAAGCGAAGGTCAAGCCTGCGTGGATAAAAAGGTATGTTTTATAAATTGTTTTCCCTTAAGCCATATTACCAGGTGCATTGAGATGAAATAATATGTGGGCTTGGCAGTAATGGACGTGCCCTCGAGGTAGGAAGTCGTGGAGCTAGGGCCACACCCTAAAAACCCTCTAGCGAAAGAGGAAAATAAAATTTTGGAAAGGAAAATGGATCGGGGATGGGGAAGACCTGTTTTGTTTTGTGTTTCCTTTTTCTTTTTCTGGCATGAGGATATATAGGGAAGGTACACGGGCCTCATACAAGGTCACACGTAGCTTAAACTTTTTTTAAGAATTTCAAATTTTTGCTTATTATTCATTATTTAATTATTAGTTAATAAAATTAGTAATAATTAGAGCACCTGAGTGGGCCCAATGGTCAAGAGCATGTGTTATCTCCGGGGAGGTTACAAGTTCAAAACCTGCGGGGTAGGGATGTTCATATTGGCCCATTGTGACAAAGTAATTGGTATATCTGGCTTGCGGGCTGTTGGATATTTATTATATATATATATATATATATATAATATGTTCTTAACCATTAGATCCACTCAGGCTGTACATTTAACAAAATGAGTCTCATCTTTACTAGGGATTTGGAACATTTTTATATAATAATTTAATAAAATTCATGAAACACAATTGAAAGAAAAAAAACTAAGAGAATAAGGATAAATGAGAATTTATTGTCTTTTTTAAATCACTCTCTCCAAAATATATTTTTTCCAAACTGTTAATTTTTTTTTTAATAGATAGTTAACAATTAACTTACTTGTAAGCTTTAATGTATTGTATTTATGTGACGGGAAATAAAGAAACAAGTGATTTGGCTAGTTTTAACATATTTGGGCATAGATTAGTGTAGGAGTGAAAATTGGTTTCCTAAAAAGAACTCTATATATTTAAAGTGATATTTAAAGTGGACAATATAAACTTAAAGTAAATCGAAGCTTTAATGTATTGTATTTATATGACGTGAAATAAAGAAACAAGTGATTTGGCTAGTTTGGGCATATTTGGGCATAGATTAGTGTAGCAGTGAATATTGGTTTCCTAAAAAAGACTCTATATACTAAAAGTGGACAATATATACTTAAAGTAAATCGAAGCTTTAATGTATTGTATTTATATGACGGGAAATAAATAAACAAGTGATTTGACTAGTTTGGACATATTTGGGCATAGATTAGTGTAAAAGTGAAAATTGGTTTCCTAAAAAGGACTCTATATACTTAAAGTGGACAATATATACTTAAAGTAAATCGACAAGACTTAAAGTAATACTTTACAATAAATTGTCAACTAGGGAAACTAGGATCCATGTCTCAATCAATTAATGTATAAAATACTGATTTGTGATGCTCCTATTTGCACTTAAAGTAATACTTACATTAAATTGTCGACTAGGAAAACTATGATCCGTGTCCCAATCAATTAATGTATAAAATACCAATTTGTGATGCTCCTATTTTGAAGAAATAAGTTAATGATAAAAATAAAATCTTTTCTTTGTGTTTATATATTATACATGCAACGTTATGATAAACAATGGCATCCAAGTGTCACATATTCATAGGTTATGTTAAATCAACACATTATATGGTGCTAAGTAATCAAATCATCTCATTACAAAGTTTTAAAGCATAAGCCATATAAAGGTGTTTGATTAAACAATAGTGGAGGATCTAGGTTGAAACACCTTCAAAATAAACAATAGTAGGTCTAGTTAAAAGGGAACACTACAATAATTGAGATTCAAATCTCCTCGTATATTAAACCAAAAAAATATTATGTATTAAAATATGAATGATTGAAAATAATTGTAAAATTGATAAAAGTAAATTTTAGTCATTATTAAAATGGTGCAAAGTTACACTACTTTCTTAATATTAAAAATACTGTGATATTTTTAATAAAAAATATTAAACACATTAAAATGATTTTAACACTATTAACTTATGAAGAGTTCAAATATCTATGTCAATATAATGTGAGTTATATAACATAAAATTCATTGGTGGAAATAATTATAAAATTGATGAAAGTAAATTTTAGTTATTATTAAAATGGTGCAAAGTTACACTACCTTCTTAATATTAAAATTACAATTACTGTGATATTTTTGATAAAAATTATTAAACACATTAAAAATGATTTTAACCACTATTAAGCTGCTGAAGAGTTCAAATCTCTATGTCAATATAATGTGAGTTGTATAACATAAAATTTATTGTGTATCGAGAAAGCTAATGAAAAAAAATATGTAAAATGCAAATCTCTTTTCTCATATTGAATTAGTAAATTATTTTACTATATAAATTTGGTTTTTAAATTTTACTATATATTATGCTAAAACTCCTTATCTCTAAAGAAAAGTAGTGAAAATAATTATAAACTTTACAAAAGAAATTTTAGTAAATATTAAGTTGACACAAAATTCAAATTTCTCTTAGCGCAAGGAAGGTCATTGTACCATGTTAATATAGATTTGAGAAATTTCTTATATAGAGGTGACAAAATGATATCCATACATTTTTTAAAAAACAAGGGAGGTTGATGGCTAATATTGAGGGTGGTTGAAGAGACTTGTGGAAGGGGGTGTGGAAACTTGATAAATGCGAAAGGAGGTTGAGAGGTTGGATTGTTCTTGGAAGAATTATTTCTTGTGAAAATATCCGTTAGAGTGTGTGTGCGTTGTTTCTCTTAGAGTCATGGGCACAAAGGGCCAAGAGACTGAAAGGTTTCTTCACTCCGATCAAGTGGTAAAATAATGCTTGGAAGCAAGTTCCTACTACTAGAAGAACTACATTGCAACTAATCAACATCAACAAACTAGAGAGGAGGTATTTTGTTAGTATGTAACTGTTTTTTTTTTTTGTTATTCTATTTAAAGAGTAAAATTTGTCACATCAAATAATTTAATGCATGTGTGTAGAGGTTATAAAATATCATTTTGTAGCATCCCATAGAAAGGTGATAAATTTGATATCAATCTGTAGTTGAAATACTAGAGCCTTAAGGGACTTACCTAAAAATATAAATTTAAATAAAAATACCATACAATTTGGTAAACCAGAAAACAAGGATATTCTTAAGCTCAAATAAGAACCTAGAAGTTTATTTTCCTGAAGAGGTAATTATTTTTTTCTTTTATAATAAAAAGTTTTATAGTGACCAAGGGACTTATTTCTCTACTACAGAGTAATATATCCTACAATTTACATGTCATTTAAACCAATAGAACTGACCCAAATCTAGAAATAACCCTAAGAACTATAAATTACCCTGAACCCCTAAGAGACTACCTAAGAAAAAACCCAGAAGAAAGGGATGAGGCAAGACGAAAATAGTCATGTTGACATGTCGGGCCCTTGTCCACATGTTCTATCCCTTTTCCACCTGTTTCATCCCTATTTATTGTAATAATGACAGACAAATAAGCTTAGACATAGCATTCTTTTCTGTAGAAAATGAAAAATATCTAGTAAATTCTTTTTATTACTTATTCTTAAAAAAAATAGATCTGTAGATTTTTTAACTTCAAAACAAGATAAGGACTCACATTCTTAGCTAAAATAGATTGGAAATTATATATATAAGGAAATGTCTTTTTCTAGATTTTTTTGTAGGTGTGTGTTTGTGTGTGTGTGTATATATATAATTGTCAAACTTCATTTATAAGTTAGTGTGAGAAGAAATACTTTGTGTTTGATTTATTTTTATTTTATTAGGTCATTTATTTTTTAGTTGTATTTTAACATTTCCCAAAAAAGAACTAGATAACAGAGGTTGATGGCTAATAATGAGAGTGGTTGAGAAGACTTGCAGAAGGGGGTATCAAAAATTGATACATAGAAGAAGTGGATGAGAGGTTGGATTATTCTTCGAAGAATTATTTCTTGTGACAAATCTTGGTTAGAGCATATGTGCATTTCTATTCTTGAGTCATGCGAATGGAGGGCCAATAGATGGAAATGTTTCTTGGAGCTAGGAACTTGGCTAGGCTCCTAATTGAATAGGAGGATAATTTTGTTGTTTCTCTGTGGGAAAGTGCGAGAATAATGCTTATAAGCATCTTCCTACTACTTATAACAACTACATTGAAATTAATCAAGTTCAACAGTCCAGGAATGAGGTATTTTATTAGTATGTAATTGTTATCTTTCTACTATTCCATTTAAAGATTAAAAATCATTACATCAAATCTTTTAATGCATGTGTATAAGTTAGAAAATATTATTTCATAGCATCCCATGGAGAGCTACCACATGAAGGACCTTATTTTCCTCCCCCAATAATCGTTGAGACCTTGAGACACATCTCTACTATACAATAACTCTTAATGGAACCCCTATCCCATTCATATACGAAAGACCCATTTTAGAGACTCTTTGTTGTAATCCAAGTCCTTAATCATGACCCATTATTCAAAGAATTTTTTTTAGGGTCTAGGCCTTGGATTTCTCCCCAAACCATGATGCAGACCTCAAGACCCATCATTAATGCACAAAACATTGAAATGGTACCCATAACTCACTCAAAGGACAATGGTGCCTTGTGGAGGAAATGTTATGTGGTGTAAAACATCATTTTTGTCCCTTGATCGTTAAAGGCTTCATAAAGGACCAAAGAACTTTTTTTTCTCCTTTGACCATGACTAAATCCTTAACGCACAAATCCCTTCACACAAGCATTCATAATGATACCCATAAAGAGAACTCATTATGGTTTGAGGTCATGAGCATGGCCAACCATTCATATAGATCCATATATGGTGTAAGGCCCTTGTTTTCTTCATTCAATTATGACCAGTTCTCTAAGATCCATCCATAATATGAAAAACTTTCTAGTTTAAAGGGTCTATGTTGCGGTTAATGGCCTTGATAATGAAACATTAACTCAAGAATCTTAATTTATAGCCTAATTCCGTCATTTTCTTTGCCAACCATGGTCTAACACCAATCCTCAGATAGAAACCTTATATTGGCACCCATATCCCACTCTAAGGATAATGATCTCTTATATAGGGCATGGTTTGTGGTTTGTGGCCTTGTTAGTGGCCCTTGGTCCCTAGAAGCTTCAACTAGGGCCCAAAGGCCTTATTTTACTCCCACTCCCATTGATAAGGCCTTGATATTCATCCCTACTATCCAAGGAATTATAGGATTAATCATATTCCATTTGGAGATTGAGAATCCCCTTTAAGAGTCCACATCGTGGTTTCAATCCCTATTCATGGCCCATAAGCCATACAAACTTTGTTTAGAGATTAATTCCCTTGTTTTCCTCCTCTTACAATGGTAACTCTCCAAAAACATTCCATCACGTGTAAAATCTTATAAGAGTACATGTATCCTTGCGAAATATCCTTGTTAGAGGGTGGTATCTATCATGGCCTAAACATTCATTTTCTATTCTAAAAAAAAAAAAAATGTAGAGACACAAAATGATCATAAGATAAATATACAAATGTCTAGTAGAAAGTAATTTTTTATGTTGAGAATAATTTCTTTTATGTTGAAAATTATGAGTATATGCATTTTTGCAAGTGTGTTCTTACCATCAACTTAGTGCTAGCACCCAACTACTAAGCTCTTCCCAACCCTTGTTTGCAATGATGCTCATTTGTTGGTAAAGTTTTAATGGTGTTTTAATGTTTTATCTATCATTATATTATATAGTAAAAATGGAATAAATTCAACTTTTATTTAATTAATTTTTTTTGAAATTCTTGTTCATATAAATTCATTATTAAATAAGTTTTGACATGGAAATATTAAAATGAACAACTTAATAAATAAATAAATTAAAATTGTATTTAATATATATATATATATATATATATATATATAAGTTTTTTAAAAAATTATAATTTGATTTTGATTAATAGAAAATTAAAAATAAAATAATATTTTCAAAAATTTTGATTTATTTTAAAAATTCCATGTCATCCTAATTTTTAAAATTAAAATTAAAATTTACTTTGAAAAAATTCAGTTGATTAAAATAAACCTATTTTGTTTTTACTGAATTATTAACTCATTCCTAATTCACTCGATTAAAATAAACGTAATTTTTTTAAACTGAATTATTAACTCATTCCTGAATTATGTAACTATACACACCCAGAAAACTTATATACATTTTATTACTGAATTATTAACTCATTCCTAAATTATATAACTATACACAGCCAGAAAACATTGAATTACCAAACGACATTTCCATAAATATAGAGAAAATGTCAAATTTTCACCAAACAACCTAAATAGCGACGAGATGTTAATGTTTAGCAAACCAATTACCATAAATATGACGAAATTTTAATGTTTTGAAGAATTAAAAAGTACAATATATTTTATAATAAAGACAAACATTTATTACAAGTCTCCGTGGCTAAGGTTTTTCATCTCATTTTCCTTATTACGTCCTTATTACCTCTCAATGGAGTAATTCCCAGTAATTTTCTCTCTTTTCAGGTAAAAAAATGGGTCTGGATCTGGTTAGATTTTGAGAAATAACTTGAGTTTGGTATGGATCAAAGTTCCATGCAATTCAAAACCATATCATAGGGGTTTTGCCCCATTTTAAATCAACTCATATACTCAAAACATCAATCAAACTTTATGGTATATTTCATAATAAAGACAAACATTTATTAAAAGTCTCCGTGGCTAAGGTTTTCACACATCTCACTTTCTTTATTACCTCCAAATGGAGTAATTCCGAGCAATTTTCTCTCTTTTCAGGAAAAAAATGAGTCTGGATTCGACAAGATTTTGAGAAATAGCTTGAACTTGGCATGGATCAAAGTTCCATGCAATTCAAAACCATATCATAGGGGTTTTGCCCCATTTTAAATGAATCCATATACTCAAAACATCGATCAAACTTCTACATTGACCAAAAATTTAAAACTGCATGACCTGAAAACAAATCAAAAAATAACTCTAAATAAAAAATTGCTCCCGAGTTACCCCACTCCCCTGAGCTGAAGTTACTCCGTATCAAGTGTCAAACGATAGCTGTAGATTTTCATCATCATTCCGTAGGAAACAGGAGCATTTTTGGAAAAGAATGACAACGAGAAATGATAGCCATTCGATTTCCAGGCGTCACATATCTCGTATCATATGTCAATAAATTTGTAGCCACTGCCCGAGACAGAGTCATAAATTAGAGGTCACATCTACATGGTCCTCGTGGTCCTCTCACTGGCGGCCAATATTAGGTTGGTAGTGTTCGGCCTCTTGACTGGCCAAAGTTTCACTGCGTTAACCATTTAGTAGCATGAAGAAGGTAACTGTGTTTTTTCTATATATACTCATCGTCCATTCGAGACACGAGCGACGAGGCCAGTACTGTGTTTGTTCCCAACAGAGAGATCATTAGCTGTGGTGTTAGTCTTTACCTATCTACATAAAAGGAACATCCAAGATGGGTAGATTTCCTTGCTGCTCGAAAGAANATGAACAACTTAATAAATAAATAAATTAAAATTATATTTAATATATATACATATATATAAGTTTTTAAAAAAATTATAATTTGATTTTGATTAATGGAAAATTAAAAATAAAATAATATTTTCAAAAATTTTGATTTATTTTAAAAATTCGATGTCATCCTAATTTTTAAAATTAAAATTGAAATTTACTTTGAAAAAATTCAGTTGATTAAAATAAACCTATTTTTTTTTACTGAATTATTAACTCATTCCTAATTCACTCTATTAAAATAAACCTAATTTTTTTAAACTGAATTATTAACTCATTCCTATAAACCTAAACCTATTTTTTACTGAGTTATTAACTCATTCCTAATTCACTCGATTAAAATAAACCTAATTTTTTTAAACTGAATTATTAACTCATTCCTGAATTATGTAACTATACACAGCTAGAAAACTTATATACATTTTATTCCTGAATTATTAACTCATTCCTAAATTATATAACTATACACAGCCAGAAAACATTGAATTACCAAAACGACATTTCCATAAATATAGAGAAAATGTCAAATTTTCACCAAACAACCTAAATAGCGACGAGATGTTAATGTTTAGCAAACCACTTACCATAAATATGACGAAATTTTAATGTTTTGAAGAATTAAAAAGTACAATATATTTTATAATAAAGACAAACATTTATTACAAGTCTGCGTGGCTAAGGTTTTTACACATCTCATTTTCCTTATTACCTCTCAATGGAATAATTCTCAGTAATTTTCTCTCTTTTCAGGTAAAAAAAAATGGGTCTGGATCTGATTAGATTTTGAGAAATAGCTTGAGTTTGGCATGGATCAAAGTTCCATGCAATTCAAAACCATATCATAAGGGTTTTGTCCCATTTTAAATCAATTCATATACTCAAAACATCAATCAAATTTTATGGTATATTTCATAATAAAGACAAACATTTATTACAAGTCTCCTTGGCTAAGGTTTTCACACATCTCACTTTCTTTATTACCTCCAAATGCAGTAATTCCGAGCAATTTTCTCTCTTTTTAGGAAAAAAATGAGTCTGAATTCAACAAGATTTTGAGAAATAGCTTGAACTTGGCATGGATCAAAGTTCCATGCAATTCAAAACCATATCATAGGGGTTTTGCCCCATTTTAAATCAATCCATATGTTCAAAACACGTTCAAACTTCTACATTGACCAAAAATTTAAAACTGCATGACCTGAAAACAAATCAAAAAATAACTCTAAATAAAAAATTTCTCCCGAGTTAACCCACTCCCCTGAGCTGAAGTTACTCCGTATCAAGTGTCAAACGATAGCTGTAGATTTTCATCATCATTCCGTAGGAAACAGGAGCATTTTTGGAAAAGAATGACAACGAGAAATGATAGCCATTCGATTTCCAGGCGTCACATATCTCGTATCATATGTCAATAAATTTGTAGCCACTGCCCGAGACAGAGTCATAAATTAGAGGTCACATCTACATGGTCCTCGTGGTCCTCTCACTGGCGGCCAATATTAGGTTGGTAGTGTTCGGCCTCTTGACTGGCCAAAGTTTCACTGCGTTAACCATTTAGTAGCATGAAGAAGGTAACTGTGTTTTTTCTATATATACTCATCGTCCATTCGAGACACGAGCGACGAGGCCAGTACTGTGTTTGTTCCCAACAGAGAGATCATTAGCTGTGGTGTTAGTCTTTACCTATCTACATAAAAGGAACATCCAAGATGGGTAGATTTCCTTGCTGCTCGAAAGAA